>BJBW01000408.1:0-79345 GCA_004320125.1 Scolopax mira
ATGGGTATGAACTGGAGAAGAGCAGATTTAGATTAGACATTAGGAACAAGTTCTTTACTATGAGGGTGGTGGAGCACTGGAACAGGTTGCCCAGGGAGGTGGTTGAGGCCCCTTCCCTGGAGACATTCAAGGTGAGGCTCGACGAGGCCCTGGGCAACCTGGTCTAGTTGGAGGTGTCCCTGTGACTGCGGGGGGGTTGGACTAGATGACCTTTGAAGGTCCCTTCCAGCCCAGATGATTCTATGATTCTATCAACATACCTGCAGTGCAGCAAGCAGGATACCACAGGCAATAGAAACACTGATTTCATTGTAGTAGTGGGTCTTCTTTTTGCCATTTGGAAGCTGTCCATAGACCTGCTTGAAAATGAGGATCAGATACGGAGCAGTGTCCAAGTACTCTTTGATCCAGTTTGTTCTGCAAAAGAATGACATTCAAGACATTTATTCTGCAAATTTTTCGCTTTCCCAAGTCATATTTACTGCCTGCAAAAGGGCACTAACAGTACATGATGATTTCAGCTGTAGACTAAAGCTTAGAACATTAAGCTTTAACATTGAGCAAAGGATTATTAGCTTTAAAATGGGGTGGGGAACCTTCAATTTTAACAGATTTGACTAAGGAGTTGATGTGCTCACTCCGAAGAGTGCAATTGCATAAAACAAGGTAGTTCTTGACCTCTTATCTGTGAACTGGCGTCATGAGAATTTGCTCTTGAGATTATTTAATTCCTGGAATTTTGCAGATTTGCAGCTCCACCTGTTACCAGCAGTGCCAATTTTTTTGTGATTGTGTTGAAAAGTGCTGGCAGAAAAGCTCAAAACTTCTCAGTCTGTGGTTGCAAATATATATAAATACATTCTCACAGCAAAAATTGTTACTGTTTCTGGGTATTTCAGACTTGTTAGAATCTGTTTACTTCCCTATTTTTTAATGACAATATATACAATTATGATGTAGGATTTAGATAAAAAATTGTGTGCTTTCTACTGTTCTCAAAATTTAAAAAATACTATATTTTAGTGGTTTATATACCACAGACATTTACATAACACAGGAGAACCTGAAAAATAAAAACATTATGAAACACATAGGACAAATCGACCCTATAAAGCTTTGTGCATATGCTTCATTTGACAAGCCAAGACTCAGTAGATGTCTTCCCATTGTGTGAAGCCAAGCAAGTCAGTCAGACTTTAGAGGGCATTTGGAACAATTAAATATTGCATAATTCAGCACTTGCATAGGGCCAAGACTTGGGGCTACTTCAGTCAGCAGCAAAACTCCCAATGGCTTTGGGAGCTTTGTTGTTTGGCAAACAACAGGAAAAAACTGGGACAAGGGTAACGGCAACAGAGGTTACACAGAAGCCCAAATGCTTGGAAAAATTTCAAGATGGAGAGTTTTTTCCTTTTACCAGAGACAATTTTATGAACAACCACCAAGGCACAGTTCTACATATTTTTCCTTTCCAAAGATGAATCTTAGAAATATATTAAAAGCAAGAGGGAATTAGAAAAGGAAAAAAATACTGGAAGAGTTCAAGACAAACATCTTTGATCACTTCAATTTTCTAAACTCTGGTGTGTTCAGTAAGATTCCCATCATCTAGCAAATCAAGACAAAGCCATACAACAGGAGAGGGTGTGCTGGATATCAGAGTGACTTATTTCATATTTCTTGTGAAAGGACTGAAACACAAAGGCGTAGTGAGATTTTCTTTTGTGTGTAACAGTCAGGTGCATCTCACCTGGCCTTTTGAACAAGGTAAATGGAATTAATATATACAGATAGTAAATTTTTTTCAGCTCCTCCAAGGTGGGAACTCCACCTTCCTCAGACCGGAGTTTCTCCCCATCTGTAAATTAGCAAAAGGTCCACAATATAGGGACTCTGGCAACTCTCTGGCTGAGGCAGTCTCTGACCCCCACCTTCCTTCATTTTCTGTGATCAGGAAGCGAGAAATATTTACAGCTGCCTTCCGAGCAGCAGCAAAAAACTGGGGAGAATTTAAGGAGCACAGACTCAAAAGAACATTTTTTTAAAACAAAGGTTTTTAAAATCGAGATGAATATTTTTGAATATGGGAGGGGGGAATGACAAAAAAAAAAAACCCAACCCAAACAAAAACAAAAACCCAAAACAACCCACAAATGAAAAAAAAAAGAAACATGACTAAAACTTCACAATATAATCTTTCCTAGACCAAAACACAGCTCCCTTCAAACCCCTTAACCAAGTGAATTTTTCATACCTCAGTCTTTTCAGGTCATTAACCCATCTGTCTCCCATCCTTTTTTTGTAGTTGATTTCTTCTTCTTCTTCTACAATCTCACGAATCTTATGCTTCATGTATGAATCTTGCACTACCACAAAGGTCCAGGGCTCAGTGTGTGCTCCACTGGGTGAAGTACCTTATTACAAAACCAGGGAAAGATGAAAGCTCGGTTGCTACAAAGCTGAGAGGGGATGTGCAGTGAGAAGCATCAGGTCTTCCCTGTGGGCTTTCAGGCCAACCAGCAGAGCAACAGGAAAGCAAGTGGATGAGGTGGGAAATCAAGTTGATGAGACAGGAAGAAAAGGACTGAGATAAGTTCAGAAGGCAAGAAGCAAGACCCAGTACCAGAGGTCCCTTCCAATACCATGTGATTCTATGATTTCTTTCTCCAAGAATCTGAAGTCCTACTCAATAGCAGAGGTTAGTCCTTTCATACAGCCATCTTACAGGAAACCAAAGTTAGGGATTTGTAAAAATTCTTCCATTGTGGTTCTTATGATGAGGTGGTGTTATGGTGCAATAAACGCACACAGCAATGTCAATAATGTTAAGACAAAGCATTATACCTAAAGCAACACATCGTCTGAATACACAACCAATTTTGAGACATGTTTTTAGCTGAAGGGCAAAGCGAATGGTTTTCAGGGACACAAGGTGAAGCAAACACCTGCAGGAATCTGTCGCTAGCTGACAAGGATGAGGAGCTGCACAATGCAGACATCTGCCATATAGCATACAAGTTTGAGTTTGTTGTCCCAAAGACAGCTGGTGTAAGTAGGTGTGCACATATTAAGTCTGCATTCGCTTATTCAGCCTTGATCATTCCACACCAGCACCACGGGAGAGTATTTTAACTGCCTAGCAGATGAAAGCCAGCAGCTGAATATGGTTATGTGTACAAGCTCACAGAGAAAAAGGTTAATGCTTAATAGGTTCAGGTCTCTCTAGCTCCTCATGCTCATTTTAAAAATATTTGACGTCTTTACACAGACCGTATTTCCTTATCTAAGCACTGATTTCAATTTAAGAAACACTGAATAAGCAGCTTGAACTATCTTTCATATTGAAACGTGTTTATACTGTGAACCTTGCTTCTCCTCTGGTTTGGGGAGGAACTGATGACATTTACGGTTGGCTTTGTTTTCTTTTCCTCCACACAGCCCAAAGCATTTAGGGTTACTAAGTACTTCATCTGCACTCCAGGCTTGTTTGCTTTACTGCATCTGCCAAAACATGCTCAGTGTTTTAATGCCTCCCAGCTAATTAGAGTAAGATGGAGACTCGTTACCATGCAGTAACAACGCTGCTTACAGCTTTTAAACAGAAAACAATGCACATCATCTGCTCAGAATCTCTATATTATTAACCTTTATATTATTAATCCTGCTAGAGGCTACTGAACTTTTCTCTGAGGCAGCTTGTGAATAGTGTGAATATTTTCTATACTAACAACAACTGCTTCATAGAGGAGAAATAATGAGGGTCAAACCCACTTCTGGTTGAAGTCACTCTGCTACAGCAGAGATGAGGTTAGGCCAGGACATTACAGTAATGATCTGAAACACATAAATTCTCAACACAAAAAAAAAAAAAAAAAAAAAGGCAAAATTCTTCTCTGACACTAGGTCAAATGATCTTGATCTGGCATAACTCCCCAGTCATATACAACAGAGACCTAGAACTGGTGCTGAAAGGACTGGAAAAGTTTTTATGTTCTAGACTGAAACTTTTATGTCAACTGAAATATTTCATATGGCTGGGGCAATTTCATCAATTTGTTTGGAGAAAAAAGCCCAGCAACCAAAAACCACACATGATAAATATCATCATAATGATATTTATCATTACGATCATTATGAAATTTTAAAGCATGTGAAGTACATAGAGTTTGACATTTTTGAGAGAAAACACTTCAATATTTCTATTTGAAGGATGTGTCACTAAACTATACATCGATTTTATTTAAATAAAATAACATCTTTGAAAGCTTAAAGATGAAATGTTTTGTTTCATGCTTTTGAAATGGTCTTTTTCCCTTCTGGGTGCAGTGCAAACACAGAGGAATTGGGAATGCTCCAACTGAGTTCCCAGCATGTAGTTGTTCAAGCTGAAGTAATTTCCAACCAGTCAATGGGTGCTCATTCATTATGGCTACAGGTGGGTTTAGTAAAACCAGAAGCCAATTCCCTTGGCTTTTCCACACCACTTTTACACAGTTGAAGAGCAATGCTAATTATTTGGGTTTTTATTTCCCCCAAACCTTGAACCACTCCATTCCATACCTGCTGTTCTGATGACATTATCAATAACCTCCCTGGGGACCGGCTCATCACTGAGAAACCTGACAGATCGCCTCTTATGAAGGAGCTCATAAAACATCTTCGACCTTTTGATCATTTCATCCTCAGGGTAGCGCTCCGCAAAGAAGGGGACATGGGCAACATTTTCATCAAGTCCTTGCCACTCTTCATCAACCTCTGCAAGAAAATAAAAGCAGTTATGGATTGTTTTTTGTTGGAGGATGCTGTTGAGATCTTTGGTATTCACCACCGTAATGCTCTTTGGCCTGCATTGGCATACGCTGCAGATCTACACTGACGGAAAGGCAAAGTCTGGGGGTCCAGTTGACACAACTCATTGATCCCGGCCACTGAATAAACACCTTGTTTAAATACTGAGAGGCAGGAGAGCCCAGGATGACTGCAGCAAGTGTGATCCATGAGGAAATTACAGCCTTCTCCGCTCCAGTATGTGAGCCTGCTTGTGAAAACAGGTTACAAGCTGAAACACCATTTTAAAGGTGGCCAACCTTTCAGCCCACTTTTCTCAGTAGGTAAATGTGAACATGTGTGTTCCTTCCTGAGCAGTCTAGTAAGAAAATTATCAATTTATTGAAGTTAAGGAGACTGCTTAACTATCAAGATGTGAGAAATCTCCTCTGAAGCACTGAATGTCAGCTTCTTCCCGTATTCATGTTTCACAGAACCAGCATTGAGAGTCCAGGCTCTGCACAAATGTGTCGTTGTGGTTAAGTTCTTTGGTTTCATGATACTTTCAGCATAAGGGGAAATGGGTGACAGGCATCTATTCTATATCAAATGCGTGATATTGTGTTTCTTTTCTTTAGTTTAAGAACTCAAAACAGTTTCTTATTTCACTGAGATCCGTCTCTTCAGGGTTTGTTTTTTTACACTAAAAAAAAAATGCATCTTTTGTTGTCTCTGAGATTTCTTCTTTCTCCTCTGCATTCCTACAATCAGTGGAGACAGAATTTTTTGCAACTATGATGTGGAATTGAAAGCTGTTTAAATTTTGCATTTTGACCAGTCAATAGTGTTGAGCAATCTGCTACAGAGGGCTGAGTCAGGACAAAATATACCAGTTGGTTTTGGTCGCCATTAGGTTATTTTTCTAGAATCATAGCAATCTCCAGTACAAATTCAAACAGAAATTATTTCTGTGTTTTAGTATTGTTCAGTTGCCTTAGAGACCAAGATGATTTGGGGTTCATTTTATAAACAGCAGTGAAATATCCATGAGTGTGTCTCAGCATGTGCAAGAGGCTGAAATACATCCAGGTTTATATGTTGAATTTAAACAGAATTATTCTAGTCCCCAGACAACATACATTTTCATTTTGCATACAAAGAAGTCACCCAGAAAGTTTGTTTGGTTTAGCATTTCATGGTTGTGTTAAGCACTCTCTGTCACAGTCTGCAAGGTTCTGGCTCCAGGGTAATGGGAAGCAGTGACTCATAAAAATTGTTTTTGTGGGCATCTTAACCACTCAAAGTGAAAAAGGCATCCTCTTGTAGTGTTCCTTTTGTGGTTTACACTTTGTACAATAGATTATTTACTATCGAATAGAAACCAGCTGCCTAGAACTTGCCCTTGGCTAGGATTCGGGTCATCTTCTCTTTCAGAAACTTTCACACCCCTTTTTTTGCTGTTCCTCCTCCACACTGAGTGAAGGGAACACCATGGGGTTATAAGGGCTATGTTTACACTAACAAGTAGTGTGGTGTGATAGAATGTTGGGAGGAAGAGCTTCTGCTGGGGACCCAGTGTTCAACATCCTACATATTTGAGAGTGGTAGGGTAACTGGGGAGGGGAGACCGGGAGATGGGTTAGAGGTCTTGTACTACAGGATCCCATTTTCCTGGACCACTATGTTAAGCTGGTAAAAGCCAATACGCAACCTCTCCTTGAAGATTCACAGGGAACTCAGCTGTGGAATAGTTTCCAGTATACCTCTTCTCCGTTTCTTGTATCTCTGTCTACTGGTTTGGAAGAAGGTGTAAACCCAGGAGGCAAGACCCATGGAATGAGAGGCAGTGACCTTAGCTCAGTTGTATTGAGACAATAGCTGTCAAGATGTGAGAAAAAACATGATGTGAGCTAAAGCCATAGTGCATGAGAAAGAAAAAAAAGGTAGAAGTAAAAAATCTTCCATAGACATAGGTTAAGGCAGTGATGGCTAGCAGTCAAAGGATTTGAAAGAAAAAGTGATGACCCAAAAAAACCCTTAAGGTTTTTCCCTTAAGGGGAAAAACAGAGAGTTGGGAGATGGCAACTCAGCATTCTGAATTGACCAAGGACTTTCTAGCCAGTAGAGAAAACCAGTTGTTCATTGATATAGACAGGACAGAAAATCATGGAAGCTTTGGGCACGCAAACTTTCCTGCAAGCTCCTCTTGAAAGACTTACAGGCCTGGAAACTGGATGACTTCTTGCAACTGTCTTGATTAATAAATTAATTCTCTCTCTCCAAATGCAGCTTGTGTATGGTGGTGTACGTGGTACTGAAACTACAATAGAGTTATTAATTGCTGAGGTGAGATTTAACAGCTACACAGAGTAACACACATCTTAACTTTATCCATAGGCACTCATGTAAGATGAGTTTCTAAATGGGACATATATTGTCCTTATGATAACAAAAACTTCCTGAAATCAGCTGAGGTTGTGCACTGTCTATCAGAAGGCAAAATCTGACCAGAAGCTATACTGAAAGTAGGTATTGGATTAGTGTCTTGGTGAAAGTTTCATGACAGACCATACTATTTGTGCTGATAGCAATGCGCATTGTGAAATGTGCATTTCACAAGTTTACAATGTTGAGCGTCCTGGGAAATAGAAAAGACTATTTCTAGCCTAGAAACAGTCAAATAAAACTACCTCCAGGACCCAAGGGTTCTTATGGGCTCTCCCTATTTACTTTCTTGTGATGAGGTTTTTATCAAAGTTTAGAAAGTAGGAAATAGCATACATTCAATGCACAATAGCTTTTATTCAGCCACTGATGGAGACTTGATGGTCTAACCTTGGCCTCTAAGCAAATCAAAGCCCTGCTTGGTCACCTCTTTTTCTAGTATTATTGCAAAACTATCAACAAGCATTTTGAGTTAGAGATACCTCGACTATCCTATAAAATACCAAAAATCTTTACAAAGGATGTTCGTCAAACGGGAGCAAAGGCTGTAGGAAATTTGTGTAATCTCTGTATCTAGTTCTGAAATACAAGGTAAGGAAGATGATAAACCATAAATGCATACATGAAGGTTGAAAGATAGAAGGAAGAAGAGTAAGATTAGATTACTCCTGCAGCTGAGGACAGTAGTCAAGAGAGCTAACTCAGATGATGTGCTTAAACCAAAGAGGACGTTCCTTGTGGCCAGTTGAGTGCAGAAGCCTAGACTACAAAATGGACGAGCTATCAGTGCGTGTACAGGACATGAAACAAAATGTGACAGAGAGAATAGAATGAAGGTGCAATAACAACAGCAGAACCTGCTTGGACTTGTACAGGAAGCATATATTTTTTTTAAAAAAAAAGCTAATAATTGATGTGGTTGATTGTAAAGAAATTAAAAAATAGCATGGCTAAAAAAGGGTTGCTTTTTGAGACGCACTGTCTTCTGGGATACTGCAGAGCCTACAGAGGCCTCCAAGGTCATGTCTAGATCAGGACACATCAGGAGAGAGTCATATAACCCTCAGCTACATCATTGTTATGAAGTAGATAGTGGAAGCATAGCTTTCCAGGTGAAGACCAAAGAGGAAATATGATAATACTAGAAAGCAGTCTTCCCAGCTGAAACATCCAACACCTTAATAAAATGACCCTCTTGTGCATGAAACCAACCTTAGCTTTGGTTTCAGTGAGAGGGGAGGATGGTATAGGTATAGGTATATATTTACTTTAGAGGAAAGTACCCCTAAACTAAGACTATCAGTTCATTCAATTTAATTTACTAAATGAAAGGATAAGGAAAATAAGTGGCTTTCATTTTTTAAGGGAACAAACTTTGGGAAAATAAGAGATTAAGAAAAATTAAGTTGGAGAACTCAGATTGAAGAATTCAGAGATCAAGGAGCAGAGACATCTGTCAGTTCTTTAAATCAGAAGTATAAAAATAATTTTAGGGGTAATTGGTCAAATAAACATCTCAATTCAATAATCTAAAGGCAACTAGGAATGGCAGAAAAGTATTAGTTAGCACACAGACCTAGGCCTTGCAAGTCAGAAAGTATAAAACCTACATCATTACTTGAAGCTGCATTAGATTTTTTGAGGTTTGATTGCTTGTTTGGGTGTGGGATTGTTTTTTTTCCACATAAATAGAAGAGAAGAAACGAAGCTGCTCTGTGGTCTGGATGATAACATGATGAAACAAGAAAGATACTTCCAAAGATGTTGGACATGGGACAAAGATGAGGTCACAAGTGAAAATGAAATTAGGAGAATCACCATATCTGAGCTTAAGTTTTGTAAGCAAAACTTAAAAAAACTCCAGTGTACTCAAAACAGGTATAACTGGCTGAGGCAGAATCACCCAGAAGTGAGAGAACTGACACATCTAACCAAAACTCTCCTGGCAATTTTTTTTTAATAAATTCATCTATTATTTATTCTTTTCTACCATGTGTCTGCCATTCATTCTTAGCAGTTAACATTATCCATATGCTAAGCTAAAATCATTATCAGCACCATCTGTTTAGTGCATGCTCTCTATATCTTTAATTGCTGTGTTTGGACTTACTCCTGTTTGTACAGTCACATTATACAGTACTGTAAATGTCTTGTTTACATCTCTCTATTCCATCATTTGATGGACAACAGGTGTCCTGCTAGTCAGTCTATTATCTCATCAGCCACATTCTTGAGACTGCCCTCAACTCTGTTATACATTTGCAATAGTCATCAGGCTTTCTCCTTTTTAAGCAAATCTGAAATGGGTTTGGCTCAAATATCACAAGTGAAATCTCATTTTAAAAGTACAGTTTCTCTAACTCTACTAGAAATTCTTCTCTGAATACATTTTTGGATAATGTTTGTGTTCTTCCCAGAAGTTCATACAGGAGGTTACAATCAGCCTACAAATCATGTAATACATTTTCATTTTGCCTTAGTTTTTAGCAAAAAATCTTATTGTGAGTTCCAAATAATAAACTTGCCCTGAGTACCACAACTTGTCATTTAATTTCTGTTGCAATTTATTTTACCTACACTGATACTTCCCTGTGTTGTTCATTCCCAGTTTTATGTCATTAAAAAATTTCTCTTATGTACTCCTCAGTTTTATAGATACATCACAAGATAATACGGGGGCTTTGAGCAACCTGGTCTAGTGGGAGGTGTCCCTGCCCCTGGCATGTGGTTGGAACTCGATGATGTTTAAGGCACCTTCCAACCTGAACCATTCTATGATTCTAGGAATATTAATACTTGGTCCTGAGACTGGTCCTTGAGAAAACTCTCTAGTAACCTCAGTCTAGACCAATGCAATTTCTTTCTGAACCAGCTCTTTTGGTTTCTCTTCTAAGGAATTGCTTTCTAAACATAAAATTCCTCTCCAAGAATTTATTCACCAGGGCTGCAAAAAGTATCCTTTAAACTAACAAGAGGATAGAACAGAAAAGAATGGGTATAGACTAGTATTAAAGAAGTTTAGGCAGGCAGAGGAAGATTTTTAACCTGTAGCAAAAAGTTCTGAAATAGCTTTACAGCAAGGTTATAGAGGGATGAACAAAAGGGGCCATTTTTCAAGTGCATTCTGCTGATGACAAAGGCTGGAGGTGTCTGCAGCAGCAGGGAGATAAACACAATGATGCACCATGTCCATGTAAATCCTGCGTTCCTCAAGGATACAAAACATGAACTGTCATTGAATTGGAAAGTTAAATTGCTACTGCCTCAATTCATGTCTGTAGTATTATTAAAAGATATGGGAAGCCTTTGAACTTGTGATGAGAATAAATACTTCTAAGTGGAAGAGGCTTAGTATAAAAAGTATCACAAGCAATAACCACTGCATTTTCAGAAAGGTTGGGACATTTAGGCTTTTGCACATTGCTTTATAATCCTTAAGTAGAGCATATCACCAAAGTCCCCACAATTAAATACGTAATAATAAAATGCCTTTGTTAATAACTTCTGCAACAGTTCCCCAGGGTAACAAGAATACAAATAAAAATAATTTTCCTCTTCCATACCAGTGTAAATGGGGTCTGTATTTACCTTATCCATCAACTGTATCGATCTGGATATATGAACAAGAAAGTGACTTGTGTTTGTTCTTTATTTGAGCCTGACAAGTGTATTGTAGTAATTAACTGGGGAAGGACGTGGTTTCAAATCCAATATACACTAAGTTCCCTCAACCATTTGCCAGAAATTGTCTTGAAAGATCTAATTGTCTAAACCTGAATCAGTGGGAGACAAGGTACCACCATTTTGGCACCAGATGCCCAGCATTAGTAGAGAGCCCTTGCGACTCATTGTTCAAGAGAAGGCTGGAAAAAAATGTCTTTTTCTTCTGTACTTAATTGGTAATCACACACTGTCAGACATACACAGAGACAGACCAGTCTTGCCAGTCCCTAGCACAACAACCTCTTGTTCTGGATCTCATAAATGCAGGAAAAAGTTACAGGACAGATGGGTATGCAAACAAATCTGAATTACTGCCAGCTAAGGCATTAAACAAATGGACTGATCGAATGCTTTCCCTTTAACCAAAGAACTGGGTTTCTGGCTGCTCTGAGAAACATCCTTCACTTCAGCTGCTGAAAGCATAACACAGACAAGCTCAGGAGCACCTGGTCCTCATCTTTGTTTGCCCTTCACTGCCAATAAGAGACTCTACTGAGTCTACCCAAGCAGTTCAGCTAATTACACTGAATGCTTTGCTGCTCAAAAGTGTGCCTCTCTCAGGCGAAATGTCCCTGCTGGTGCCACTTTAGGGAAGGTTCAGGGGGGCTGTTGTCACCCCCATAAGTTCAGTTCTTCACTTAGAGAGCTCTTCACTCTCATGGGAAGCCCCCTCACTTTGGTCCTGATACCTGATACCCCTCACTTCTGATACCTGGCCAGGTGTCAGAAGATGTGGTCTTCAGCTGCCCTGTCCTGTCTGGGGGCTCTCCAAAATTTAGTTTGTTCACCTGCAGCAGCCCTAAATTACAGCTTTAGGCAAGGCCTTAAAAATGTTTACTCTCAACTCAGATTTTCTTCAGAGGAACTTTGTCTTTAAGTTCCTCTTTAAATTGTCATTTAAGTAGAAATGAGCTTTTCTGATAAAATAAGGTACATTAGTAAAGTAGCAGAATTTACACAGCAAGTAAAATACTCTTTACCATTAAGGAAATCACTGTTTATATCCATGTTTCCAGTAGTCAGTGAAAATTTTAAGACTGATAACAAGGTCAATATATTTTGATCCTTAATTGCAGCATTAACAGAGTAGCAGATCCTTACCAAGTTGACCATATTCTCTTATTCACTTAGTCTGGGCTTTCCCCTGATGAACAAAAACTTCCCTAAGCACAATGCAATTACTTTAATTTTTCTGGAGATAAAAGATATGCCTGTTTTGCAAAGATGTCGGTTTGAATCACACACCATTAAGGGGAAA
The DNA here is from genome assembly GCA_004320125.1 of Scolopax mira. Classification (NCBI taxonomy): domain Eukaryota; kingdom Metazoa; phylum Chordata; class Aves; order Charadriiformes; family Scolopacidae; genus Scolopax; species Scolopax mira. The sequence goes on from BJBW01000408.1 coordinate 12,194, forward strand.
ACAATTATTTGTTCTTAAAAGCCACATAGCAAGAAAACCCAATTTAATGTTGGGTGACATGGTACATTGAGAGAAGTTATATTTAAAAATAAATAAATCCAACAAACATGGTTGTTGGATTTTTTTTAGCAACAGCACAAATGTGTCTATCTACCTGTCAACTTTTTGTAAGCAATATTAAACTAGTACTAGCAATATTAAAATAGTTTTGAATTTAGTAGCTAAATGAAAGGGAAACAACTAAGACATAAAAGAATAACATTTTATATACAGAGCTGTGGCAGTGAAGCTCCTTGTTAAGAGCTAATAGGTTTATTTATTTAGAGGATCTAAATTTTTCAACTGATAGAAACAGCTGTAGTCACAGATGTCACTGATAAATCATAGATTATCACTTGAACTACCCACAGGAATTTTAATTTGTAGCAATTTAACTCAACTAATAAGCCATTAGTGATAAAGGAAATATGGGATAATTTTATACAGAATCTATTTTGCAATGAGCAAAGGAAGATACAACACAAGAAATATTTTTTAAACAACTTTTGTATATTTGGGAAATAGTCAACATGGTTTAAAGTGTTCCACGTAGCAACTATTTCTGGAAACTGATACACAGCATTAACTCAAAGTACACTAAACACTGAGAAGAGAAATAATCATTCTTAGAAACAGGTATATGTGCAGAAAAACAACGCAAGTTTCAAGATTCCTAGAAGCAGACTCAGAGAATGTGTCATTTTGCCACAAAATACACATAAAAAGCCTCTGAAACCAGTTCTGGGAGGAAAAAAAAAAGTATTAACTGCAAGTTTAAAAACGTCACAGGAATAAAACTGCACATTTTTGCTAGACAAGGAAATGAAGAGAGCTTATGGAAGACAGTCAGGGAGCAAAAAGAAGGAATAACACATTTTGTGCTCAGACCTTTGTCCAAGCTGTGCGTCAGAAATTACTACTTAAAAAGAGACGTTCTATACAGTTTCAAATATGAGGTTGAGTGAACAGGGATTAGTACCATCACCACATTTTGTTTAAATATTTGATCAACTCACCTCCCAAGTGCTCCCAATGCTATTCCAGCTAAAGCCCTCATAGGCATTACTAGAAGTCACAAATGGAGGACTTCAGGAATAACTGTAATAACTCCATTTCCAACTTTTCTGGGGTACTGACACCGAGTATATAGCACTGGATAGTAAAGTGGGCTGAGGTGGCTACAAAACCAGCTTGCAGATGATAGGAACTCTCTGCTCAGGTGTTCCCTTTCCTCACACTAATGAGGCCAGGGAAGAGGCTAGGGGGCCTTCAGCAGTACCTCCTTTCTTTCTCTACATAGCCCATAGGCTTCCTCATGGGTCTGGGATCCGCTGTGCAGAGGGACAGACACGGGTCTTTGAAAAAAGCATTTTCTTTTTGAAAACCCGTGGGATCGAGAGGAAATACAGATTTACAGCAAGTGGCACAACACGAGGACAGCCTCCTTCCAGGGAGCTGACGGCTGAAGGCACAGCAGCAGCGTAGCACTATGCAAGTCCAGGAGATCTCATCTTCTTTATTTGTACCAGCAGATAAAATTCAAACAAGAGAAGTGCTCAGGTAGATAAGAGTTTTCTTACCTTCCTCCTCTAAGCGGTGGTCAGTGCCATCTTTTAAATCTTCATCCACCCATGGGCGAGATAGAGGCTTACTTTTAGTCTTATGTTTTTCCTCCTCTCCATTTATCTTCTTCAGTATTACCCCAATCAAAACACAAATAATGGCTATAAGGACTGGGGTTAGGGAAGAAAAGAGTTCCATGACTACAGAAACGTGGAGGGTTTTTTTCAAATTCAGTAGTTTCTCCTGAAAAGGAGAGGAAGAAAAAGGAAGAGCAGAGCAGCAAAACACAGAAAGAGGTGGACCCAAGGTTCAGACCTTGACCCTATCCTGCTTCTACTTTTCAGCCACCGCCCCCACAATCTCGTCAGTGATGTGCTCCTCCTGTTAATCAGTCCCAGGTTTATATATTTGCTGAGAAGAAACCATTTATAAACAGCAAGCAGAGGGACTGACCATATACAAACACAAGAATGCTGTCCAGTATAAAATAAAATAAAAAAGACCTTCCAAAACCCTAGACTAAGGCAAAACACTTATTTTCCTCCCCCTCCTATTTTTATTGTTATGGTGTCGTTATGGTGATCCCAGAAATCTTTCTCTTAACAACAATTATGAGAAAGAGCCAAGTAAGACTGACTTTTAAAACTGATGGCATCTCTTCAATGTTTAACTCATAAAATTGCACATATCCCAGGAAATTGGAGTATCACAAATTCAATAGCAGCTTGCAGCACCACCTTTGCCTCTGTAAATGTGTCAATAAAACAGATAAGTAAAGCAGCAACATTACCCCCGTATGAAGCATCAACAAGGTGATTCACAGAACCCTGTATTCATTCTGCATGTTCTAGGGGAAGAGAAAAGAAGAATTCAGGGAATCAAAGAAAGAAATATTTGAGGGCTGAATATCTGTGAGTCAGTTATCTTGTCAAAGAAAAGAATAAAAAGTGATAGAATCCTGGTCTAACCCAAGAATGGTCAATGTCTAATTTCTTTACCCATTTTTTTACCCCAGCCAAGTTGCTTGGGGACTAAATCAGACCAGCAGCCCTGAATCGATGTCTTTATCTGGGACTGTCAGGACACACTGGATAATGAAATACTGGATGGTGGTGGGTGCTGGAGAGCAGGGTACAGGAGTACCAAATGCTTGCAGTCACCAGCGCCCACCAGCCCTTTTTAGTGCTGGCTACACCCCCACCCTGCCAAGCCTCACCTCGTGCTGCACAGGGACAGCTTTGAAGTCTCTGCATCCATGTCCAGTCAGCCTGCATTTTGGATAAGCCCACCCAAGACAAGTGTGAGCAGTTGTGTCTGTAATCATTCCAGGAACCAGTGTGTCCATCAGGTCACGCACTGTGACAGGCACCTGCTGGGGGGGCAGCGCAGGTCCTGCCTAGGGCACCCACCATATTCTTAACATGGAAACCAGGGCACGCAGGGGAAAGAGAAGAAGTTGGGGTGTGCACAGGTCTCATCCTGACAGGTTCTCAGTCCATTCCCTAGCCACTCGCGTCTCTCCTCACACTGGTTTTGCAGCACTGGGCAGTCACACTTGACACTGACACTCCAAAGGGTCCATACCTTCCTGTCCTTCAGCACTTACTGCTGGCTGCCTTGAGGAAGGGTCTGTGTGTCAGGAAGCACAGATCAATGACCAGGTTGCTGCACAGGAAGAGGAGCGTGTGGCCATACTGGTTGGCCAGAATCTACATTAGTCTGGCTGACAGTCCGGCCATATATATCTTCCTTTAATACAAGCTCCATGTATTAAAAGGGTCAAAGCCAAGGAGATTGCTCAGCTGTGCACATATTGTCTAGATGTGCCCAGAGGAAAAATGAAGCTGTCTCACAACTGGTATCCAGGCTGGACTTTCTCAGCTGCCCGGCTCAGACAGAACAAGTCCTTCATTGCAGTTGCAGCACATCCTACCTCCAACACATAGTAACCAGGTCCCTACAAGTCCTGGTCCTTCCAGGAAATTAATGGGATCTGTACCTCCAAGACAAGCCAAATGCCTTCATCAGCCCATCAGAGATGAAATAAAGAGACAATGTAAAAATTGTACTTAGATTATCTAACCCAGTAAAGTTGCCAGTAGATAGGTACCTACCTCTGGCCAAGAGGGCTACCTGCTTGAAAACCCGAGACATGAGTCTTCTCTTTCCTACTCCCCACAGTCAAGTTGTGACCTGGGACACCTGCTTGCATGATTGATCTTGGGACACATGTAAAAAAGTCCCCAAAACCATACACTGTACAGGAATAGAAAGGACAAAAATTACCACATGGGAAGGAGTTAAATTTATCCTCTCCTCAATCCAGAGCAGTTATTTAAATTGATTTGTCCTACCTGCTGGTTGTCCAATCATGGGGAGAGATACTTCACCTAATCCCAATTAGAAATATTAAATTTGTTCATGTAAGTAGAAGAGGGATCCACACTTCCATCAGACACATTTTCAACAGCCTGCTCTATGGCAAGGAAGGACAAAGGAATGCTTTCTGAATGGCACTGACTGTTTCTCCACCAGGGAATATATTCTTGTTAACCTTGAATATTCACACACACACAAATTAGGATCTGAATGCTTTGCAGCCGAGAATCCATCCTACAGTGAAACAGGTCCATGCTGAAAGAGCGAGAGAAGCAATATAGAAGGTTCAATGTTATTGTTTAAAATAACTACCTCTATTTGCAGTGCTGGGAACTTTGTAATCTCTCGCTCTTCTGGAATAACTTTGACTCTCTTAGAGGTGATGAGATATTAATTTTTCTCCAGCAGAGCAGAGAAATAAAGCAAGTTAAATAAAAGTCCTTTTGGCACTAACTTAAGCAAAATCTATATTCAGTGTTATATTTTCAAGACTGTTAGCTTGAACTTCAGCCCCACAGAAATCCCGTAATATCTTGTTTTATTAAAACCTGATTTAGTTTCAATAATTCCATACAAAATATAAACACAGTGATGCTCACAGGAACTGTGGGAAGGAGTGGGTGGAAGCAGTCAATTCTTATATGGTAGATTTTAATCAGTTTTTCTTTTGGATTTTCTTCAATACAAGCTTTACAGAAATGTTATTATTATCATGACAAGTTCAAGCAAATTTATTGCTATTATTTCTTTTGTTCTACTGTAAACCCTAAAGCCTAGAAGCTTTTTGGTTTAAAAAAAGTCAGGAGAAACATTACAAATAGCACTACTTCTAGGAATTAATGAAGCTTTTCTGACAGATGTAGAAAGAAGGTAGAAATTTTGATAGAAATACAACTGCTGAGAACACCAAAGTACTGAAGTATTACTGCATGAAATCCATGTAGACACTCTTAAAAGATACAGACCACCATACTAAAAGATTTTTGGACAAAAATTTCTTTAATATTTCCCATTAAATTCTGTGCATAGTTGTTATTCTGAAGGAAAAAATAAATGCACTCAAGTATCAAATATAGCCCTTTTTTCTCAAAGCAAAAACATGTTTATAGGCTACAAGGCCATATCTAGGTGGTACCATGCAGTGTGTTAGCTCTGCACTAAACTCATGTGACTCTGCTGCAGAGGTTGTGGAACCCACCTGTGACCATTTCTGTTTTACCATCCTTCTGCAGAGGTACTCCTTGAAAGCAAAGCCACCTTTCATCATCTGCTTCAGATACTCCTCCCTGGTTCTTCCCATCATTCCCATGACCTCAGCACACCCCTCTCATCCTGCTTGGAGGAGTCTTACAGTCTTACTATGAGACTGTCTCATGGCTAGGCTGGGGCAAGACTCCTAAGGAGGTCATACATGCATGTGGAGTCTAATAGAAGAGTTACACAAAAGATGTAAATGATAGGAGAGCCTTCAAATGCCCAACTTATCAATTAACATATTATCTGCATAGGGTGAACGTGAGCTATATAAATGCACAGAAGTAGAAGAGGAAGAAACTGAATGGCTGGGCAGAACCAAAACCATCAGCCCCCACCATCTTTCCTAATTATAGTTTTATACCATTGTTTTATTTGAGAACTATTAAGACTTCTTATTGGATGCTATTGGAAACCAATAAAGTCTACACATTCAATCCACTTATTCAGACTGGATTAACTATCCAGTGCACAGTATGGTAGTTAAAACACCTAATTTAGGAAGTCTATGAGATTTTGGAAGATAGACAGAAGGAGGGACCCTTTTGTGCAGTCCTCAGCCTTATCGGTTTTCGTAGTCACCTACCCTGGGCTGTGCACTAGATGGCCTCAGATGGCTAAAACTTGGTATGAGAAATCTTATGTTAGTCAAAAGCAGATCCGTGTAAAACAGAGCAGTAGCACAGTAGCAGAAAAAGAAGAATGCTACTAGGGAAGGTACAACAGAGCAGAGTAGGGTGATGGAGGTAGTTGCAATAAACATAGCACAAGTGTGTGAGAGAAAACACATTTTTGGGTGCCAACTACAGTTACCATTGCAGCTGTCTCTTGCTGAACATTATCAGTTACAGACCTGCAAGGAACACGTGCTCTATTTCTGCTACTTATGTCAGTGCATAAGCCATTGTCAGGACCCTTGAACGATATACCAATATGTGGTGGTGAAAGTGCCCATGCAGAAAACTTGATGTGTTTGTAGTTAGAAGCAGGAAAAAGTCACCAGTGGGTATTGTCTAGAGATGCAATAAAATATTACATTAGCATCAGGGAAAGAAGTGAGTTACAGGTTGGAGTCGGTGCTTACCGAAAAACAAGCAAACAAAACAGGCTGCTCCAATGCCATCCATGATCAACCCCCTGGCTCAGTACATGTCTGCAATGGGCAAGGCAGAAGTGCACATGAACTTCTTAATCCAATTTCCCAATCAGCACAGAGACAAATGTCTGGGATCAGCTGAAACTTATACATCATCAGGTATTGGCATTACTAAAAATATCATTGGCTTGATAAGCATCGTCATCTCTGCGATACATCTAGCACATTCCCTCCTGCCTCAGCCAGTGACGGACGCGAAGTGCTTCCGAGCAAGGTGACCCTCATTTTTCTGCTGTCTCTTGCTTCTCCCACACATCACACATACAACCACCTCCTTCCCTTCCCTTCCTTTCCCTTCCCTTCCCCCAAGTCAGTTGTATGATCTCTTTGTGACCCCTGGAGAGATCAGATACCTTGCCCTGTAGCACTAGATTTGATTATCTTTTTCATTAGCTTAGCTCAGATTGCCACAAATGCTATTACTGCTTATGAACTAGCCTTCTGAAATCTAACAGTACAGTGGGAAATACAATTACATCCTATAGCAATGAAAGCATGAGAAAACAATGCAATAGTAATTCTTTACATTTGTCCTGAGTGTACTGCCCTCCACTTGCAAGCTCCCTGTATTTATATATTACAGGGCAGAAGAAATAACTTACTTATTGACAACACACGTCATTAATATTTTTCTAAATAGAAAAATCAATTTATTAGTATCTGTGGTACCAGGTAAACCATTACTCATGCTCAACAGGACAATAGTAGTCCTAAAAATGTTTCCAATTTCAGAGAATAATTTAGGTTTTAACCCAGAGATTAACTTATGCCCAGATTCATACCAGAAGGAGAAATTTTCTACTGCTGTGCCAATGTTACCACCAGAAACACGGAGGAGTGAGTTTCCCCGTGGCAGGATCCTGGTAGATGTTAACAGTAATGTTGAGGCAAAGCTGCATCAGAGAGCTTGTAGAAACTCACTATAACTTTCAGCTCTTTAAGAAAGACCATGAAAACATCACATGAAGAATCACCCAGTGTCTGCAGGTAACACAGACCTTGAAAGTTATTTGCCTGAACTACGGGAATACATAAATACATAAAGACAAAATATTATTTTTCCGTGAATCACTTTTAGGCATAGACTCATAACAGGCTATGTTAAAACCTGTTTTATTCTGTGAACACTGCTGGGTTACCTTTGACACCAGCCTGCAGGGAAAAGCAAGAAGAAATAAATGGGTCATTTCCAAATAGCTATGTGGTAGGTAGGAGAAAACAGCCTAAAAGAGGCTCTTCAGAGTAGGGGTGTTTAGGGAAGAGGAAGGAGGGGTAAGCAACAGCTCTCTCTCAACTGCCAGCAAGTTGAGAGTAATCTCATCCAGATAAAAACATCACAGCAAATTAATCAGGCTAAAGAGGTGGAGGGAAAAGGCGGAGACAGAAATTCACAGAGCAGCTTATGTGTGTCCATAGTGCCCGAGGCATGGGGCCAAAGCACACGTAGGGATAGACCCGGGCCAGATCTGTTATAGGATGCCAAGGAAAAGAGGCACCAGCTCAGCCCTGACCCTGGGCAGACCCCAAGGAAGCTCCCCCCATGCCAGCACCCCCGCAGCTGCAGCTCCCCAGGTACACACAGCCTGCACCTCCTGCCTGCAGGTGATCCCAGATGTCTCTTCTTCCTCAGTTCGTGGAGCAGGAGCACGAGTGTGTTTACAGTGAATTTATAGCACTGCCCCACAGGATCAGACTGTTCAAATCACGGTGTGAAGTCAAGAAACTGTTAGCAGTAGAGAAATGATAACTGGATGCCCTTTGTAAGTGAAGTAAGAAACAATGTTACCGTCTTTTTGATGTAGAGAAGAAATAAAGGGGAAAAAAGAACTAAAAACTAAAATAAAAAGTAAAAAAAAAAAAATTAAAACCTCCTACTTTTCAGACAGCAAATTTTCAGTGGATTTTTTTATTTACAATTGTTAATATACTTTTTTTCTGTGCTTACAGAGGGGAAAATTGTCTTTGGTTCCGTACTGTTAAGACAGGACAGCTGAATGGCAGCATGCAGCATTTAAAATAAGCATTTCAAAGGCTCAGCTATTCCTAGAATAGCTATTTCTATTACTTCAGTTCTTATTTGCACCAAATCAAAACATGGTTAGCTTATTTGAAGGTTTTCTTAGCTGATTATATCTGAGCTTCTAAAAACTTCATCTAGGAAAACAGTTTTAAGTTATGAATGTGAATTCCTATGTAATCATAAACCCCAACATTCAAAGGGTTTGGCTTTTTTGTGGATTTTTATTTCCTTTTTTTTTTTTTTCCTTCTTCTTTACATGCTTTGAATGAGTTTCATCTTCCAGCCTCCTGAGGAAATCCATCACAAGCCTTGTCCTTACCACAGAGAGCATCCCCAGCCTCCTCTCTTCCATGAGGTGGGTCTGCCCATCCCTAGCCACAATCCCTCTCCAACTTCTCTCCTTTCACAGGGGCTACCTTGCTGCCTACAGCATTGCTCAGACAGTGGATTGGCCACACAGGCTCCTTGCCCAGCCTAGCAGCCAGCGTTTCCCCTTCTTTGGTCTCCTCAAGGGGCCTTTGCAGCCCCCTGGAAAAACCTCAAAGCAAAATCCTTCCTCCCCTCAGATCAGTAGCCAAGCGTTAACTGTCACCGTGACTCTGGTTCAGCTGCACCAAGGACGATGCTGTTCCAGTATTTCCCTCTCCCCCTTGTTCCAGCAGTTGTTGTTTGCCAAGGGAAGCTGGGAAGTGAAGATGGCCGTGCCATAGAGTCCAGATCAGCACAGATGCTAACCCAGCTCTCAGGTAAACCACAGAGGCATCAGACAATGTGGGAGACATTTTTAGAGTGTCTGATAATGCTAAATATCTTGGTACCCAGGGAATGTGAGATAGCTGGGTGGTTGGGTCAGCATGTTCCACAGGGCCCCTGAGGCTGGAGACCCACATGCCAAGGGACACAGCATTACAGATCTCCTTCCCACCTTGAGTTACCCTTTTATAGGGCAATCCCAAGCATGGAGAGAATTTAAAAGACCACCACAAAAAACCTGGTAAAGATGCCCTCATCCCTAAGGCCAAAAAGGAAAACCTTTTCCCTTTACCACCACCCCAAACCGCTGATCGAAGACTTCAAGAGATGCAGATCTCTTGCCCAACTCTACTGTTACTTTTAACCCTGCATGTAAATATTTACTTCATAACCTGTCACACTAGCTAATCGGCAAATCAGTCTTCCCTCTCAGGTTGCACTTCCACCATCTGACAGGCTGCCAAGGGGAAATTAACATTTATCACCTTCCCCTTGGAGAAAAAACTGCAGCTTTCCCTGGCTGGTCCACAAAAAAAAGACAGGATCTCTCACAATGACACAGTTCAAAATCCAAGCACTGTTCAAACAATTCACTTTACCCAGCTAACACTTCATTGCAGACAGTCACTCTCGGAGGTGAAACTAGATATTTGTGGACTGTTTGAAAAATACAACTATGTGGCACAATTAAACTGTTTGAGGTTTGCTACTCCACCAGCCAATGGACTTTACATGTGGTTTGTCCAGTGGGCTTAGATCTAAGTGTGCAGAGCTTGGAAATGGGCTCGGATGAAATTTTTCCTTGGGATTTAATTCTTTAATAGCTCAAACTAATTACACAGGCAAAATCCACTCTGCATCCCACTGTGTTGTCTCATTAAAACAATAAAAAAAACTCAGGTCATGACAGCCATTTGAAAAGATCTGTTTTCTGACTGAAAAATATTCTCTTGTTCCTTCTAAAATAGGAACATGGACATTGACACCAGGGGAAATGTTCCCACGAAGGGAAATAATGATCAGTATTATCTGAAAAATCTGGAGGATTTCATGTTCCCCCAATGCAGATATATTATGGCTGGTATGAGGCAGAGGAGACTCAGACTCTGCAGAGGTTATTTTACTTTAAAAATTATGAATACGCATATCACGACTGAGTAAACTCGGAGATTTAGGCTTTCTGCCAACATCCTTACCCTCATCTTGCCATGTCATCGACATAGTGACAGGACAGGCTGCTGCCCTCCCTGATGTCCCAGATTATCTCAAGCAACAGCAGAGTCTCTGTTTACTGCACAGTAAATTCAGTTTGGGACAGCTCTGCATGTGTGGCTGATGCTCTTCTGAAAATCACCAAGGTCCTGCCCCAAGACCAAGTGTCTTCCCACCAGCAATCGATCACATCTTACCTTGCAATCAGTGCTCTGCAGTCCATTACAGTTAATCAATGCCGGAGCATCTTCTGTGTCCAAAAAAATAAGTAAGCTAATTTTTCAACATTGACTGAAACTGTTTGGTTTGTTGTTTGTTTGTTTTTTACAGCATGATTTCACTCCAAAATTAAAAAAGAATTAGGACCTACATACTTCTTTCTCTATGCTACAGGCTCCTGCTGCCAGCTGTGAGGCAGTCTGTCATCGTGTAACACGCTTTGCTATCAGGCACACACACACACACACAGAGGATCCTGCTTTAGCCCTTTGCCAGTGGATTTTTGTAGCTTAAGAACCCAATTGCTCATTTTAGTCAGGTTCCTCTCCGTAAATTAAAAAGTAGCTTTATCTTTGAAGCTAGGCGGGGGCCCTGTCCTAGCCCTGCTGCTAATTGAGGTGACCCCCGAGTAGCTTTGCCTTGCACCCGGTGTCAGCTGCCTTTGAGGTTGTGCTGACAGCTAAAATAGAGCTGGTATGTGACCAGCACTCGGTTATTTCCCCATCCTCAGCTGATGCCTTATTATACAAGGCTCTGAGGGATGTGGATGTACAACCAACAATCTGTGAAAGCATATTTCCCCAGCGGTTCCTTCTGAGCAGCACAGAAGTGTCAGATGAGGACAGAAGCTGGCATTATGATACTGGCATGACTGAATTACAACAGGAGCTCTGTTGTTAACCATTTAATGGTCTAAACCTATTGTACAGCACTGTCCTGTCTGGGTTCTGCCCGACATTATTCCTATTTCAGAGGGATCAGGGAGCCAATTGTCGCGCAAACCTGTGTGATGAGCCTCTGAACAGACACCAGACTGATAGATCCAAGCAATGGTCCAGCTATTCCAGCATCCTGGCAACAAAATGACTCAGATGATGCTACATTCTTACCTTCTTCAAAACCAGGTCCTTTCACAGCAGTGGTTCCTGCAGGTAACTGTGATCTCTGAAAATATGTCAGTCTTCCCTTCAGAAGGTAAAGGCTTGAATTATCATGACCCTTTTGTTGATGAGCTTCTTGTGCTGGTAGGCGGCATAAGAAAAGGTTTCTCTCCCACACTGTTCATGACACTTGTATCAAACCCTCCTGGGGATGCACTGACAACATGCAAGCAGACAACAGCACTCATAGCCCAGGGGAAGGTACTGAGTTCAGGCCTTCCAGGGACAAGTTTCTCTTCCCCAGTGTTGTCTTCTAGGACTTCTCTGCTCATTTACTGTCTGCTTGCTCATCTGCTCTGTCTCCCCATGCTGTCCTGCTTCTCCATCTTCCTGCTTCTCCCCTACCTCTCCCCTCTCCTTTTATTCTGACATCCAACTCTATAACACGTTTTCCTTTTCAGCCTCCAACACAGCACCAAAAACTCTTTAATAGGACGAATAGTGCCTTCCTTTCCAATTAGGACATGAGAGTCAGGGAGATCCTAACCCGAGCTGTCTGAGTGCTGGCAGAGGAGCTCACCTTCAGCAGTCATCATCCACAGATGCCTTCTAGGAACCAGTGGGTTGCCCAGAGCTGCACTGCCTGGCAGGAGACCTCCTCCAAGCTAAAGAAGGAAGACGGCACTAATGAAATGCCTCTCCTGTCACGAGTCCCCCATTAAACCCATCCCATTAACTCGACAGGGTAAATTAACACTGATGTTCAGGGTATGATGAGGCAAACTTAAGGCAAATTCTCTTGTTGCTGTTAATTTGGGGACCTCTGTTGGTTTCAGGATGGATTATTCTAAGATCCTGCCAATAAATCTGACAAGAAACATGTTACACTCTCCTTTGTCCAGCCCCCCAGTTTACAATTATGTTGGTCTCATTATTTCCACAGTGCATTATGCTACCTCCAGAGTAGCACCACATTGAGATTAAGATAGTAAGAATCTTAACCTTCCATTTCTTTAGTCTTGTCAGTTCAAGTTAGCTACACAATGTCATCATATTTTTATATAATACAGAAAAACAAGTTGTTCTTTTATTATGCCTTTTAAGTAAATTCATTCCTTCTCTAGGCAGCAGATAGTAAAATCAATGTATGTTCTCATAGTATTTTATGATCTTGAACATCAAATATTCCCTGGTCACTGAATCAATCAGGATTCATTGACTCCTATTAACTGTTAACAGGCACCGTGGCCTTCAATCAGACATTCATAATAAGGGTTTGACTCTGTGAAATCATGCTAGATAGCCAGGAAGTCATTTAAGTTACATGGAATATCCAGCCTGCAGGAACTAAGAAACATAAATACTTTTATTTTCTTTAGTGCATTGATGTGGAATATCAACCAAAGTCTGCATAGCATAATGGTAAAGTGTGATATCCTTAGCTTCATCGCTTTCATATAATCCCCTTTGTTTGTCTTTCTGTCTACCTGAAACACAACCAAAAAATAATCTCTCTGATCATCCTCTGACACAAGACATAAGGAAATTCAGGGTCTGTACATTTTCAGAGAATATTTTTAAGAAATACAATTCTGCAAGTGGAACATTCCCATTGGCAGTTTAAATGGATGCTACAAGTGACAGCAGGGACATCTTCACTTATAGTTATATTCACAGTTGCACATACAATTATACACCCTATGATGAAAAAAACCTTAACCACCTTGCTGGTACTTTAAAACCAAGCCCAACTCTATGCAGAAGCCCGTACAACTGTTGTCGCAATATGGCAGTAATATATGACATTTTACGTTCTTCTACTCATAAAGTTTAAGCAGCAAATTAATTTATCTCACATGTGAGAGCAGCACCATGAGCTCCTGTGGCAGTTAGCAGTGTAAAGCAAATAAGGTTAGGATCCCTGCACACATTGTGCTTCTCAGAACATGCATTTCAGAAATAATTGCTCTCTTGAAAGAGTTAAAAGCCTCTGCCCCTTTCTAAATGCAGCAAAGTAAAAACATTGCGCTCTCTCACTAGCAAGTATGGTTCAGTAATTGTAAAGTCATTTTAAATTCTAATTTAAAGTAATTTGATTTGTGGGAAATTACAGTTAATTATTCATGCAAATGCCTCTGGTAGGTGTGGCTGGACTAATGCACTATCCACACAGTAGGCAAGAGGACACGCTCCAGTATTCCTTAGACAGTCTGTGATATCTTTCATAATACTAAAAGTTATATTTTATTTTTCTGCAAATAACTACCTGTTGAGAGCGATTTCCATGTGGAAGGTGAAATTAGAGGTGTAGTTCAACATAAGGAATAACTGTACTCCAACCAGTTTTAAGTACTGTTTACAGCAGCCAACCTGCACCTCTGTGACAGTCCAGACCTGCTGGCCTGTGTTTCACAAGGCCTGGCCATGAAGAATGTCCTTCTGATTGCAGACATATGTGAAGGTATGGGTTTGCAGTCCTAAGCAGGGCTCAGAAGTTCACATAGAAGGGGTCAAGTCAGACAAAAATGGCCCTGTTTGAAAAGTCCTGCCTAAGGCAATGTTTTGATGAGGGAAACCATCACTTTTTGCAGGAGGAAAGGCTGACCCTGCTGTGCTCAGCCAGGGCTTTCCCACTTTTCCCTCCCCGCAACACATTTCTCACACGTTAGCTCTTGCTCCATCACACACGGTTAGCAATGCTTCACCGGAGCTCTGTGTACACTCTCCCACCTATTTTTGGCTCTACTATGGCACCAATTCCCATAGTAAATAAGGTCCTCCCTGTCTACAGTCTATTTATCCAGGGCTAACACTGTGAGCTAGGAAAATGCCACTACGCCCACAGCACAGGTCACGGGAGGGAGCGCGAGAGACCAAGCTGTGACACAGCAGGGTCTGAGAACCTCTCCTCCCCGTGAACACCCAGCCTATGCTTCCTCTCTGAGCTTTAAGATAAAAGATGCTGCACAATGTGCCTGTGAAGCCCTTCCCTCTGAGAACAGTTTTTCACTTGAGAACACTGGGATGTGTCTCCCCATAGACAGACCAGACAAAGGGCAGGACACCAGCTGGGTGCCGAGTTCCAGTTTCAGGATGCAAGGCAACATTCAGTCATGGCTATGGGTGCAAGTGACATCAATTTTTAGAAAAGCACCAGAATAGATATGGGAAAGGACTTTTGACCCAAGACAATTAGGGGAAGCTGTAATGAAAACTAAAATTAGCGGGCATCTAGAGAAATACAATCTACTTTAATTTGCCATGAGGGTGATGGAGCACTGGAACAGGTTGCCCAGGGAGGTGGTTGAAGCCCCTTCCCTGGAGACATTCAAGGTGAGGCTCGACGAAGCCCTGGGCAACCTGGTCTAGTTGGAGATGTCCCTGTGGCTGCAGGGGGGTCGGACTAGCTGACCTTTGAAGGTCCCTTCCGGCCCAGATGATTCTATGATTCCACTTGGAATGATCAAGAGTTAATATGGCTTTTATAACGAGAAGGTCTGACTTGCTTTTCCTGGAGATCTGCAAAGGGATCATTCAAACCTGTGCCTGGTTGGCACAGATCATCTTGATTTTCAAAATTGTCTGCCAAATGGTTAGAAGAAACCAAGCATCCATGGTAGTTCCTAGCACAGCTGGGAAACACAGTAGAAACTTTTTCTCAATTAAGAGTAAGCAACAGCTCAAGCAGGGTATGTGCTGGGACCTGTGCTGTTCAGTGTATTTTCAGGCAATTTAGAAAAGGGTGAAGTAAGAAAGTTTATCAAGAATACAAAGTTATTCAGAGTAGCAAGGACTAGCACAAACCATGAAGAATTGCAGAGGAATCAGATGCGACTGAGCTAAAAAAAAAATCCCTGAAAAAGTTTATAGCAGAACTGGCAAATGTTCAGAGAAAGGCAGGACAGAAGATCAAAGGCAGAGAAAGCTGCTGTATGAGGAACAAATCAGTGAGGTAGGACACAGCTGTCTGTGAAAGAGGTGACTTCTGAGTATATGAGAAAAATCTGAAAAACTATGACTTGGGGTAGGGAGGGTGGGTAAAGGCTGGTTGTGCACTTCTCTAACAGCACCAGCACTAGAGGACATCAAGTGAAGGCCGTAGGAACCAAGTTCAAAACAACAAAAAAAGAGCAGCAGGAATATCTCGACAAAGACCATTGCAGATGATGTAAGGTTCTGTGCCTTCAAAGGTAGGCTGGACATACTCGGACAGAGAGCAACTCCCCAGGGATCACAGCGGGCCATGAAGTCTCCGAGCTCAAAAAGTTAAAGGCTGGAAGAACACTAAGTATCACACACACTTGACTTGGTCAGACTCTTTTCTAGGTCTTTACCTATGGACACTGTTAGGAGCAACACCCTGGGCTAGGTGAACCTTGGGTCAATGCTCCGCATTACCAGAGCTGTCATCTAAAAGCACTCTAATCTCTCCTACAACAAGCTTTCAGCACTTTTTCTGGATTACCTCACCTCTGGGATTCTGTGTTAAATCCGCCATTTTCCTTAGCTCCTTCCCCTAAACATTTTATAATTCTGTCTGAATTGCACATTTTTAAAACATTCATAGTTCTCTTCATAGCAGAGGCAAGCTTGGCTGCACCTCCCAGGCTCAGAAATAAGAGCACAAACACAAAAAAGCACAACCCACAACTTCTATGCTATTCTGCTGCTGTTGGCAGCAGCAATAAAGCTCTATGTACGGTTCAGTATAAATTTAAAAAGGCTTTACAACTGGAAAATCCTGGCACTGCAACATGTTGTCTCAAGAATGCAAAAATGCTCTGAGAAAGAACTGTGCAGCACACATGAAGACAAGAGGTGTCCAAGATGTCCAAGAGATGATTTGTGAGCTCTATTTCAGTCATTCTCCTCAGCTAAAGGTCAAAGAGAGGAAGAAACACTGTTGAAATGTGACACTATTTTACACAAGAAGGGGTTTGAAAGCTGGAAAAAGAAAGAAAAAGAAATAAAGTGGTGGTAGGAGTTCAGTCGTGATATAGTGCTGAGCAAGGCCTGCTTCTACTTAATCTCAATGATTTTTTCCACTGAATGCTGCCTGGGTTCTCCGGCAAATCAGTATGCAAGGCAGGGGAGAAACCGTACTGCAGCAAGAAAAGAAGAAAAAGAAAAGAAGGCTGTCTTTTTCTATTTGCACATTTCTGATGCAAGAGGAGAGATACCACAGAGGTTATCCCTTAAAGCAGAGCTCACTTGGTATTTTTGGTTGCCTTCTCACAACCTTCACAGGGAAGATAACAAACAAAACAGTACTGGGCAGAGCTTCTGCAGGAGCAGCTGTAATTGGAAGACATTTTTTCCTGCTGAGCAGCAGCATTCTTCCTGGAAGAACAACCTTCTTCCCCTGGAAAAAAAGAAAAAGAAAAAAAAAAAAAGGAAAAAGGAAAAAAGAAAAGATATTTTTAAAAATCCTGAGGATATTGTAGGTCATTGTGGGACTGGCCTCTGTGTTGAGCTTGGGCACACCATGAAGAGCATGATGCCGAGGTGCAGGAGAGCCAGAGTGATCAGACCTTCCCAGGGGCCCCCTGCACAGCCCTGGTCATGCCCTCCTGGTCCTGCCTGCTCTGATCCAACATTCCTCTTTCTTCCTCAGGTGCCTTATCAGCAGAACTAGGGGAAGGGATCGAGGGGGAACAAAATATTGGTTTGCATTCCTCAGTGTTGAGCTACGCATTAAAATCATCCATAAGCATAATAAGCATCCATAAGCATAAACATACAGCGATTCTTTCCCTATCATCTCCCTTCACGCAGCACTGACAAGTGGTCCCATTCCCAAGAATAACAAAGCTGTTTTCCTCCTGGTTGATGTCCACAGCCCTAGTGACCTCCTGGTCCCAATGCAACTTCTCCAGCCTGTGGTCCCTTACCACTGCAACCCCCTTGGGGCCTCCACGCACAATCCTGGCAGTCTCTGTGTCCCCCCACCTCTTCCTGCTCCCCTCAGGCAGCTGAACCAAGAACAGGACCTGCTGCAAGGGGTTTACACCCTGCGGGTTGCACAGAGAAGCCACTGTGCTCCTGCAAAGCCTTTCCATTCCTCCTTCCAAAACCCCACCTTTACAAAACTTGGAACTACTCCACATCTTTTGAAAAGCTGTGCCTCCACCAGATTTGCTCAAATGACCAGTGGGCTTAAAAATTACAGCTGGGGGGAAGAGGGATAGGCAGCTGAGAAAGACAAAGTAGCTGCACAAGATTCATTTCCTTTGGGAAGTTTGGCTGATGTTCTCACCCTCTAGGTCTGCAGATTTCATTCAGATGATCATCCAATATTTAGCACTCTGTGAATTTTTTAAGGCTATTATTCCACAAACTTGAATACTTTCTGCTTCCCTGATGTTGGAACATACTCTGAGTTCAGATAAGGTTAGATTTTGGTGAGCAAAAGGAAATAAAATAATTCTCCCTGGTTTCCCACTTATTTCCCTTTCAAAAAAAAAAATCCCAGTAAAAATAGAATTCCTTCAAGGAGGCTTCAAGAAATACTTGAGGTCCTTTATTACAAATTGAAAAGACCTACAGAAGGAGAGACAGACATTTTTCATTTAGAAAAATGACACTTAATAGAGAGAAACATGCAAAGCTGTACGCAATCAAGCCACATGCCCTTAAGGCCATGATTACATTGCACCTAACTTCAGCTGAAGGCCACTTGAGTGGGATGTCTGATTTACTCCAATGACTACTGCTTAACTTGAGTATCAGTAGAAGTCCCATGTAATTGAGGACACATTTAGCTGAAGCCAATGGACTGTATAATGTTTAACCAAGTATTTAGCAAGTGAGGAACCTTAATCTCTTTTTGATTGATAGGGGAAGCAAAAATTGACAAAATAAACACAGACAAAATGCAACAAATTCCATTTTTACTCTTGGTTTCTTTTAAACTCATTTATATTATTTTCATGACCTTCAGGCTTACTTTATAAGAGTAAGTAGTACAGGAGGTCGGACCAGATGGTCTCATCAAACTCTTTTGAAGTGGAAGTCTGCAAAGTCCCAGAACACACAATTCTTAACCACTCACAGGCAGCAGGAGGAAGGATTTACATGCAAACACAACTCAGACACCAGGCTGGAACCCCCAATCTTGTAGCACCTGCCACCTTCACCAGAAACTGGGGGCTTATTTTGAAAAGCCCAGAACCTAGGTCCATGCTTATGTCCCACAAAACCTTCATAGTGGCTATGCAGACAACTGTCTCTTATGCCTCAAAAGTTGTCTATATATCCAAAAGAAACTGATTTGTAAACTTGGGTAAATCAACTAGAAGTGTGCTTGTGTGAATCTTTTGTGTGTGTGTGTGGTGGGACTCCGTGATCTCAGAAGTCCTTTCCAACCATGAAGATTCTGTGATTCTGTGAAAAGAAGGGACCAAGCCCTGAGGGTAGGAGGTAAATCGAGTCAAACCAGGCTGAGGTATCAACACATTATCTTATCACTGTAACAGACAGTGCAAGCAGGAGCCAAGAAAAAACCCAGATGGGAGCTTTTTCAGAATCAGCACAAGAAGTCAGAATGTCACGATACATTAAAAGCACAGCTTGTTTCAACCCACTTTCAGAGAGGGAGAAAAACTACTTTGTGTTTCTGTCTTTGGTAGAAACCTTCCTTTCCAGGCCAGCCTCCAGCCACCAAGGCTGCATCCATGTCCACATCCTCCCTCTCCTGAAATTGCTCCTTCTGGTGCTTAAGCCCTCTCCATCGGGTGGCAGAAAGGACACACCACCAGTTCAGTGTGGAAATAGGGAACACAGCAAGTAGTATCAAAGTAAGGGAGAAAATTTACTGTGAAACAGAGAAGAGTTTATGCACCATTTTTAGAGAGTTCTTGCCTGTGCTGTCGCAGTAGCTGTGAATGGGATGGGAATGACACCAAGAACTACAGGTGGAGAGGAAAAAGGTGTCCAGAAGGGAGAATTACCTCTATTTCTAGACACTTGGAGTCACCCTCAATTAATGATAGTCCTACAGTCCTCTGGAATCCACTAGAGGGAGAAGAAAAAAAAAAAAATCTTAAAGTAACCATTAATATACTGCACATTGCCTCTGGAAACAGCAGCGTGAATGCAGTGTGTGTAATGAGCAAGTCCAGACCAGGACCCAAGAGAGCTTTACCCGAGCACACAGGACAGGTTTGCTCCTGCCCAGCCATCTGCAGAGGTCTCTCCCTTAAGCTGTCATTTGCATGTTCCGGAGTAATCACACTCGTATGGGTGGTTTTGTTGGAATGAACAAGGAAATGAGGTCCCATATTGATGCTGCTGAAAGGTCGTATGTACACTGAGGGAACATGTCCTCTTACACATTTCTACCCTATACAGCCAGAGGATGTGAAAAAACAGCCCTCGGGTGATGTTCCCATTGCCCTGGAATTCTTAAGATGTGAATAGCTGATAAATAACATAATTGTTAAGGTAAGCAAAGTTTAACTAGTTGCTGACATCAGAGTCCAGCCAGGACATACATTGAAAACGAAGGAAACACTGGACAGATTCAAACCATGTATTTCTTTCTGTGCCTACACCAGTTATAAGCACTAAGGCAAATTTCCACAAGATGGATACAATCATGACCTTTAAGGCTCAACCAAATATCTGCACAGATCTAAACACCAGCATTAAATTCAATGTTGAGAGGTAGCAGCTCCATTCCTAGGGTACAAGCTGGACTGATGAGAAGGGACATCAGTGAACAGCACCAGTTCTCTTTAACAAATCTTTTGAGAAACACATGCAAACCATCACCGGGTGTAGTCAGAGCATTCTTGGAGAAAAAAAATAAAGAAAAAGGTTTTTCTGAACAAGGTGCAGAAAACTTGCCATGAACTGTCTGTCTTAGCTGATGTTTCACTTCATGTGGGATCCACTCCTTTATTTCCTGATTTTAAGATTTGTTATGTTTTCTAATGATTTTTTTTCAGCCTTGTTTCAGCTCTTCCCTCTTCCTCTATGAAGTGTGCACACAGGGCTGCATACCTACCAGCCTTGCTTTCCTCCAGAACTCCTCCTTCAAGCTGCTTCTCTTCTGCTTTCAGGCCATTTTTGTTTCTCTCTCTTGGTCCATCTCTTCTTTCCTTCTTTAATCAGTCAAAGGAAAGAACTGGAATATTTTCCTCTTCTCTCCACTCTATTTTTCTTTCATAGCCTAAGATTTTACTTTATTTTCCATTTCCTAACCTTCCCCACCTTAGTGCTTCCATCTCCCATCCCCAGTATGACACACAGAGCACCACAGGAAATGCTTTTACCCCCAATGGACTCCCTCATGATAAAGACTTGCAAGATTTGGACTGACTCTGTTTACAACGTGTCTTTTGGAACTGAGAAAAGGCTGTTTTGGTGGGGGTTTTAAAAAAAAAATTAAAAAAAAAATAAAAGGCCCTTGTTCCTTCATTCTCCTTAGTTTTATCATCCATCAGAGCAGTCAGCCCTTTATAAAACAAGCTGTGAGGGGAGTCTGTTGGCAGGGAATCTGCTCTGGCTGGGAAGCTGCCAAAGGCTGCAAAAACACTGACAAACATCACGGGAGAGAGAGAGAGAGAGAGAGAGGAGGAAGCTGTGCCCAGTGTCTCAGAAATGGGTTAGTATTACAAAAGGGAAAAAAGGCACAGGGATGTTTCAGAATGAGTTAGTGCCTCTAATGCAAAGCCATCACATTTTGGGAAAAGAGTGATTTAGAAATTATTGCTTTTCTCAGCAGTTCCCAGTCCGGAGCTAACGCTGCTCCTCTCCTTCCAGTCTCTCATACAACCAACAGCTGCTGTTCAAATCCCTACAACGTTGACAAAGCGAGAACTCAGCATCAACCAAATTCTCTCCCCTCAGAAAACAACCTTCTGTCAATAAGTATTTGTGAAAACAGATGTAGAGAGTCTCCCAGGGCTAGCCAAATTATAATATTTAACTCTCTCAAAGTCCTATTATGCAAAATACCATTTGAGTGTCCATCGAATGTGCCGCATGCTGACATCCAGAGAGAAAGTGAATAAAGCAAGTTTAGAGAAATAATATTTGTAGGCAAGTACTAGGTAGCATTCAATGCCTCTTAGTTACATTTCCTTCTGACCTGCAAGTGTACATCTGTTCCCATGGCTACTTTTTCCATTCATGCTTCTTATTTTGTTTCAGTAGTTTGCTCTGTCCATTCATAGTATCTTGGCTTCATTAGGCTATAAACAACTTGGCATCCAGTGCCCAGCACCTGGCAAACTGGGACTTCAGCACTGGCAGAAGCCTGGGGTGCAATAGCTGCATATTGGTGAAATAGTATGACATTAAGTAATGAAAAAAAAAATGTATTTAAACAATAGAACCTGAGAGCAGAACACCATTTAACCCCACACCCCTTCTTTTTCCTCTTTTTATCAACATGAAGGAAGAGGCTCCAGTGAAGCACATTTCCAGCCTGCACCTGGAGAGCCATCTCTGCTCTTCATCCCAGTGTCTAATCGGTGTGAAGTGCTTCTCGGTCAAAATGGTCTGCTCATTACCACTAGCAGCTGCAAATCACTTTGCTCCAGAGTAAGGGATTACATGAAATGAAGGTGGGGACACTTACTTACTGCAAAGAAAACTCTTAGTAAATTCAGGGCTTCCAGCTTCTCAGGAAGCTGGCTTGAACAAGCCCAGCACGCACACAGGGGTTACCCAAAGGACCATAAGGCTGATCTGTCCTGAAATAGAAGCAACTTAAAGTGGAGGTTGGAAGCCAACAGGACTTGAGCTCCCTTTGATCTCTACAAATAAATTCAAGAATCCTCCACACAGATTCAAAGCAAAATAGGAGAAACTTCTAGGTCTTTTTCCTCCTCCAGCAGTTCCCAGAGATAGTATCATGTCACTCAGGTCCAGAGCCCTGAAATAGAGTGCTAATGAGGTACACCTCAGGTCTGGGCCTCTGGATCAGCTGATGACTAATTAACAGGGTGTACCTGGTATATATAAATGTAACAGTGATCCATCAGTAAATCTACACTCATGTGTCACACACCTGCTAAAAATTTCCCTTTCAAATTTGAAGGATAGAAGTCAAGACTCAATAGGTCACCTCTGCCAGATCTTGCCAGACAGTCTTTGGCTGCAGAAGTTGAGTACTGAGTAAATGTTCACAGGGCACTTGAATCCCAAACCTGGCTCTTACATAAAACTAGTTGTGCTCTTTGTTATAGCATAGTTATATATGATTGGGCATATGGTATTTCTTTCTATCCCTTAGTTATTCCCAAATGATTCATGATTTCCTGAAAATTTTCATGCTTCGTAGTGGCCACCCTCTTCAGGCAAATGCTGCATCAACATGGGGGCTGTTCACCAAGACAGACATAACCTACTTTAAATTTTTCAATGGCAAATCCCTAGCTGCTCAAGTCAGGAGTATGGGGTTTGCCCTTTTATAAAATATGCTGAATCTTTTTAAAGTTCTCCTAACAAGTTTCTGAACAAATATCTCATGGCACCATCTAACAGCCTTTCCCTTCTGCAAAGACTAACATTCATGCCAATTTGTACAATATTTAGACTATTTTTTCGCCTTCAGATTTAGTTTGTATTTAAAACCAATCACTGTGTTTCTACATATTTAATGACTGTGACTCATGTAACCTATTTCATATGGGTGGGGATTCTTTGTTATTCTCATGCAATTTTGCTGCTGTTATTTTTGACTACCAAACAAGCTTATTTTGGTGAGGAGCAACCCTGAATCTTCTGGACCTCACAAACATTTTGAGAAAAGTTAGTGCTCATCCAGGTATACATGAATAATTCATAATGCAGCCTCATTTATAGCAGCATAATAATGTCAGCCCATTAATTTGCAAATCCATTTTTGCATTATTCATTTTCCTCTAATTGCAGAAATTCTTAAATAAAGTAGGGAAACACTGCAGCGTTATGAATTGTTAGAAGTTAGAAACAAACATTTTTCACCTAGAACTAAGCGATGAACAGAGCCTCATTTTTCCAGTCTGTGATGTTTGACCTCAGGGCTAAACACGGCTTGACCTTCTTAGCCCAATTTTTCTGGAAACATGGCTAGTGCAATCACACTCTGTGTGGTTTAATTGTATTTATGTGCTAGAGGTTTCTTAAACCCACAGGCCAAATTCAACCAAATTTGACAAAAGAGCAAAGTCCTCTTAAGCAGGTTCAGTCATTTTCAGCTATTTCAAGTTGCTTGAAAATAGATAGCAACACTAGATAGCCACAAATAAGAGGACACATTTTCTTGCTCTTGCTGAATATGCATTTGATTAGAAACTGGGGAAGACCTCTGGAACAGAGCTAAAAAAATGCCCCACTCACAAGAAAAACTTATCTCTCTCTTTAAATTCAAAGGCTGCTCTCTAGGTCAGAAGGGAACGTGTATATTGGCAAGCATCAACTTTGAAATATATTCAAAAACATGTGGCTTTGTGCTACAATACATCATATTATCTGGAATAAAGGAAGCTACTACCTGTAAAGGTAATGCCAATGAGAGATACTTACCTTAGTGAACCTTACCCTCTGACTTTAGTTACAAGCATTTCTGTCTAAAATACAGACACCAGTCTGGCAGTTCATATTATTCTTCTAATGTCCTGACCTAATAAAGCTGAATGTTCCAGGCAACTGCTGCTGAAGAGAAGGTTAGGCAGGCCAATGACTCCTGAGAGGTCTCTCTTGTTGGCCATCTACCTTAAGTCCAGATAATGTCCATTTATCGTGGCAGAAAAAAAACAACCAACACAACACCAACCAAAAATACCCACACTATCAATATTTGGCTTTGCAATCAAAGCAGTGCTTCTACTATAAAATGTTTTGTGAAGATCTTTGTCTCTCACAGCACTATCTCAGAATTCTACTGTGTAGAGATTTTCTTCCTCTTGCAAAAACATTTCACCAAGGCCTACAGCAAACCCACAAGAAGCGTGCTGGGGAAGTCTTGAAGAACTCCAAGCATTGCTTACAAGAGGGAAGGATAAAGACCAGTTTGACCGTTGCAATCGCTCATTGCTTATTTAGCAGCATCTCAGAGGAGTCGGGATGCGTGTTCAAATTCAAACAAGGCTGTATCTGTATTCAGCAGCTTTGGCAGCCAGCCAGCGTTACCAGGAAGGATTGATATACGTGCACTCACATGCCAGCTGTGAAAACTCATTGAAGGCATTGGGGTAGGCATCAACCGCATTTTAGATCTGACTAAAGAAAACCCAACCCCGTAATAATCTTAACAAACGCTGAAAGCTAGACCTCAGCCCCGCAACTTTGTCCCCTCTGGCATCAATGGTAAGATTGCCACGAACCTGAACAGGGTCCTGCTTTGGGCCAGTCATGGCTAATTTTCCACGCAGGTTGTGCAATGGAGCCAGGGTCAGTACAGCCCCTGCCTGTGAAAGGAGGCCAGATTTCTGTTATGAGCAAAACATTCATTATTTGTACAGATTTTGCATATCATGCCAGCAGTTAACCTTTTGGATTTTCTCTTGGTTGTTTCATGAAGAATAGCATATAATAAAAATATATAATAAGAGTCCCTGAAATCTAAATGATCCAGATGAGTAATCCAATAAGAAGTAATACAATACTTGGAACCTAGCCCTGTAGGTCTCCATTTCAAAGAAATATTTGGGCTGGGAGAACTCTAGAAGGTAATGGGGTTGTTACTAGTACTGTGTTGCTGCAATGGTACAAGCACAAGGGACAAAACTTGCCTTTTGTTCCCGTCAGAGAGACTGGAGACAAGAAGTAACACTAAGTGCTCATAGACCTGGGCTAAACTCCCCTTCCCTGTAGCCTGGTCTCTTCCAGTTAAAGGTATCTCTGTTTTCCCTCCAAGTGAATATTAAGCTTGTGCTTTGGGAAAGATTTTGGAAGAAACAGAATGCAGTTCCAGCATAAGGATTTGTTAAAGAGGACTCTGCACAGTTCCCACCAAGGAGCATTAAGCCTCAAGAGATATGTCAGAGGATGTTCCTAAAGCAGTGCTGAAAACTCAGCTTCACCTACTACAGGGCAGGAGGAAGGCTGCACTGTAGGCATTTCCAGATAAAATCATTTGGGATATACTTCAAACACCGAGCATACCACCCACTCTGTCCTGCTGCTTTCTCCTCAGGGACACCAGCATGGGTAACGAACTCTGAGACCAGCCCCAGCATGAAGAACACTGTCCACCAAAACGACTTGGAGGGCATCCAGGACATACCGTGTGCACACACGTGAGAAGAACTGGGTCACCACTACTCCATCCTCCTTTTTTTCCTTCTGCAGGCATGCTGCAGCATGAAGTAAAATCCTGCAACTAGATCAGCAGGATAACAGCATTACAAACCCCATCAATAGATCAAGCGCTCAGGGACACAGAGGTCTGAAACACATTGTGAGAGCCCTTTCTTAGCCAGCAGTTCCCCATTCATCTTATCTGCAGTTCAGTGAAGCAAAGTATTCAATCAGAATTAATTCTTACTATATGAAAAAAAAAAAAAGAAAGAGGGTACATTTAGAAAACCTTAGTGGAGCTTTATATCAATAACAGAGGCAAACAGAAGAAAGTTTCTCTGCATTAGATGCAATTTAAAAAAAAAAAAAGCAAACACAACAAAAAACCACAGATATCTCATTGTTCTTTTGAAAGAGCCCTTCAAACTAACTACATTTGGGTGAAGCTGAGGTCATAAAAGTACTCTTGCTTCAGAATATGTTCCATCACCATCCACACTAGAAAAAAAAACCAAACACCGAGACCAATTTTTCTCCTAGTATTCTCAAAGGGGCAGATGAACTATTTCTTCAAGATTTTAGTGATTTTGGCTGAATTTTGTTGGATGTGAAAATCCCCTGTGCTGACCTGCAGTTGGAGGCTTTTGCCAGAAGACTGGGGAACTGCTCACGAATAACACAAGGGTGATTTGGGTTAGCCATCACAAGTCAGATTTCTTTTTGTTATCAGAAAATGAGATACAGGGTCTGGGCCACGCTAACTCTGCATGAATAGATCAAGCTTTTATGCACAAAAAAATCTGAGAGGCACTAGCTGGACCCCATTTTATAAATGAGGAGGACACTCCATCCTGCACCAGTGAATGTGGCCACAGCAGTTAACAGTCCAGCCTCAGCTGCTAGGGATCCCTGAGAAAGCAGGCAGAATGAGAATAGGGGTTTTCCTCCTGGAAAACCTGCTCTTCTCCTGGCTTTCACATTTTTCTTTGCTCAGGTCACACCAACTTCCCAAACCTCTGCTCCATACTTTGTTAACAAACCATTGACCATTCCCTTTCTTTCAAAATGCAGCCTCTTTTCTTTGATCCTGTAGTTGAGTGGCTTCAGCAAAGCTTTGATTCCTTCTTGCACACAAGGAGAGGCAAACCCAAGCTGTTTACATCCCAGAAGACCGCTATCACCACAGGGGTTTCTAGGAAGGCAGGTCTAACTTTACCTTTTCTTCTAGTTTTCAGGAAGCAGTTGGACATTCACTGTGCCACAGGCAGAATGGGGCTGCCCAGGAGCTTCTTGGGCTCCTCCAGCCTCCTGCTCTCCACGGTGGTGAACTTGGGCTTTCAGGCTCTGCTGCTAACTTGGTTAGTCATCATTGTCTACACAGTCTGGCCTGTGGGACCTTGTCCTCACCAAGTGTCAAGCTGAGAAAGAGCTTTTTGCATGATTTCCAACTTTTCATGCACTGTTAGTTTGAGGAGCAAGAAGCACCCCCTGTTGGCTTAACCATTTCTCTGTGACACAAGTGACAGAAGGAGATAGGATAAAGGTGAGGGATTCAAGGTGATATAAAACCCCTGCTAAAATCTAAATGCCAACTTGGGAAAGGTCAGCAAGAAGAAATCCTATATAGAACTGAAATAGGGTTGAGAAGGTAAAGGTTACATATATTTTCTGCTTGGCTGGAAAAGAATAGAGCTCCAAATCACAATTTTTGGTACAGGTATTGTATGGGTGGGGGAAGTTTTTGAACAAATTCCTTCAATCCACTACCTTTTGTTTGTGTATATTTTCTGAGAGATGTTGGGGGAATACTTTAACCATGTCAGTAGCATTTGCTGAATCTAGACCAGAAACACACATCTAAGGCCTCCCAAGGGAAAGCTGAAGGTTGAACCAGAATACTTCAAAACACGCCCCTTTTCCTGCTCCTCAACTCACCTCTCTGCACTCACTAAACCTGTGCCATATTTCAAAAAAAAAAAAAAAAATCAATGCACAAACCTGGCACCAAGACAGAGGGTGGCACTCAACCGCGCTTCACGGCTGCGTGGCACGGGTCTGCAGGAGGCAGGCACCAAGCAGCAGAGCCACATCCCCTCCTCTTCAGCACCGGGTGACCCAGCCAGTGGCTACCTGGAAGCCACAGTCCTTCAGAGAGTTACTGGCAGTAACAAAATACCAAAACACCAAATACCAAAACTTCAGTGCTGGGCTGTTCTGAAAACTCACCCTAGTAGTTTCTTCACTCTATTAAATTTTCCCTCCACAGTAAAACCCTCATCTAGGAAGAAAATCTTATGCACCAATCAAAAGCAGAAGTTTCACACTTGAAATCTCTTTCAATCACCTACAACTTCTACTTAAAAAAAAATAATCAGATTTCTGAATGACTGCCTAGTGCTGTTCAGTGAGTATCATCCACGTAAAAAGCAGTTGATGCCACACTGGAGGAATGTGTGGGAAATGTGTCTTTTGCCTTGCTTCAGGCAAAACAAGTCATTGGCTTAGGTCTGAATATGCTTGGGAGGAGGGATGTACAGTAGTGGGCTGGTTTCTGTTCAAAGGTGTTTTTTTGTAGCAGGAGAAACTTTCTTAAAATATTACTGTTCAGTTGCCAAATCTCTTTGAAATTTAATAGGATTTGTTAGTGTACCCCAAAAATACCAGCCATGGCTAGTTAAATGATATAGACGCACATTTTCTGAGTTTTTGAATTGAAACATGATTTTATATACCAATCCCTCCACTATATGGCATCAAACACATGGAAACAAAAGTACCAAACAGTTTTTTATAATGCCAGTCAGATATACTGAAAGGCAAGAACACTCCACGTCCATACCCTTTACAAGTTGTTCACACAACAAACTTCACTTATATACCCATTTTCAGGAGCCAAGATATTCAATGCATAACATAAACATAACATTTGAAATTATTTGTTATTGTGTTTGAGGAAAGCACCAATTTTTCTCCCATTAGCAGTTCCCATAGTAACTAACATTAGTGAAGGAGAGAGAAATCCAGTGCCACAGGAATCTAATGTTTTAACATAAATAAAGCAAAAGGGATGAAGAGGAGGCAAAGATGGAGAGCTTTCAATCAAAGCTGTTTGGGAGAGCCCGTAGAGCTCACTACTGGTGAATAAAAGTTTGCCAGGAGGGTTTAGTAGGGGAAAAAAACTGGTCAAGCAGCAGCACAAGGTAGCTCCTTGAGGGGACTTGGGAGAACTTTGCCTGAAGGAGCCTCCCGTGCCTTTCCCACTCTCCAGGGTGCAGCACCCAATTCTAGTCATTTTGTGACTCCTGACTATTGCTTTCACTGAAATCTTGAAAGGCAATAGATGACCTTATGCAAAAATCATCATTTAAAAACAGAGCAATAATAATTGCTTGTGAGTCTATACACTTGTGTAATACGTTTATACTACTAGCCATATTGAGAAACTCAGCGCTGTGGATGGGCTTCACTACAGAGATTTGTTATTCCTACCAGAAAGCTAATCTCCAGCTCAGATCCTTGAAGCAGGCAGGGAAAGAGATCGTACAAAAGGTGGCAGAGATTTTGACTGGGACGCAGCTGAAGGTAGGAGTTAGTGAATTCCAGGGCACAGGTCCATGAAATAACTGCATGCTTGCTTTTGGACAGAAATTTTTTTGTCAAGTACCTGCAGAGAGCACAAGCCAGAAAGCTTTCCACTTAAGCCTCATGCTTACACACAGAGCATCTGATAGGGATTGGCTGACAAAAAGAAAAGAAAAACCTCAGCAAGCTGAATCATGGACCGTCTCCAAGCACCTTGTCAGAGAGCTGTGGCACAGGAGTGGTGGAGCTCATCCTGGTGGCGCCAGTCAATGGTTGGTCCTCATGTCAAAACAGAAAATGCTAATAAGAACCTAGAAATCTGGCATCTGAGTACAGCTCTGCCACAGGCATTTTCCTGTCTTGCAGCACTGACTTCAAGAACCATGAGAAGAAGGGTTATCACAGAGACACTTCCATCCAAAATAATTCACTGTTGTTTTTTTTTTTTTAAGAGCATAATTAAGCTGACAGCCTATTACTAGGATTTAATTTATCTAATAATACTATTGTCTATCAAACATATTCTGCACTAAGTTCAGCTCAAAGCCCAGCACACAAATGGTCTTGCAGAATTTGGAATAACTCACAGTTACTGTGAAGGGAACTACAGCCTCAATAATTTAGTAGTCATCAATTCAATATATAGCTCACATTAATTCAGTGCAGATATTTAAGTCTAAGTAACTGTTCTTGTGATCAAGAAAAATTCACTGAACACCACAGTTGCAAAATGCTGCATCAAATGTACTATAGAAACAAATGCGATCCAGGAACTTAAACAGGAGAAGCTGAAGGCCACTAATGAGGTGGTACAAACCCTGTATCATGTCTTGTGGATTAAGCTGGCAGAAGATGCTGCAGAGGTTTGAGCACACCTCACCCTTTCACCTGTCTGAATGTGATGAAATACATCCAAGCAAGCCTACTGTTCCCTCTCTTCTGAAAGAAAAGCCTCCAGACTCTTCTGCGCCTCTCAAGGTCAATGCACGGCGAGTTCTGAATATGCATTAGCCCCCAGACAAACTCACTGGCTGTTCCCCTTTCCTACACATCCACTCGCCTGCGCACACAGGCATCCCCCTCCCCATCCCTCTTGGCTCCCAGCAGCAGCTGGCTGCTGGCCCCACAGTTCTGCCCGACCCCACAGACCAGCCCCTTCTCTCTCAGGATTGAAATCTGAGCACTGCCACCCGGTTCCTCCCTACCACAGGCAGAAGCAAGCCTTGCACGGGAGCAGGGCTGGTTAAATCACACGGGATGGCATCAGCAGCAGGAGGGCTTATGCCCAGAATTGCAATGGGTCACCCAGAAGAGAGCGTCGCAAAGCGCCAGCCCAGTGGTGTTATGAATGCAATCCACAGAGTCCCCCCCAGTCCTGTTTTTTTCTAAGGCACGCTGTAAATCACTGCCATCTAGTTGAACACACACACTGAGAGAAAAGGTCCATTTCTTTCTTAGAGCACTGCCTCAACAGCAGCAGACTCCAGAGGGCTAAAGGAAGATTTAATGCATTCATGTGGAGAAGCATTGTAATGGGTGCTAAGCTAAGCAAAGCAAAAATCACAGAATGGGGGCACTTGCTTGCCTGAAATCATTGAATGAACATCTTGTTATAACACATGAATGACCTGGGGTATTTCCCCTCTCAAAAAAAAAACCCAAACCCCCCCCCCCAAACCCAAACAAAACCAGTGAGAGAAACAGCTTCAGTGCTAAAGAGCTCACAGAATGGTTTCTCAACTTAAATCATATTTAATAATAGATGTTAAAAGGGAAAATGCTTTGACATGCCTCTTGTATGGTAAAATGCCAGCTCTAAAAGACCGCCCATTCATTGAGAAATAGGGTTGTGTGGAGGGAAATATGTCATGTTAAAATGATGCTGTTTGAAGTTGAGGGGGAGGCCTTGTCTATTTTTAGGACATAAGGAAGTAAAAGAACCAAGCAACACAGAAATCATTTTCATTTCCCCAAGCTCAGATGTTTTGATGCCAGCTGTAATTTCTAAGAATTTCAGCCTCAGAATTCATGTCAAATACTACTTTTCTATCCCAGGTTGGTGTAACTTAATTTCTGCTTCCTCTGACTGCTATCCTCACCCCCCCAACCTAGAAACAGTTATAAGAAGCGATCCACAGAAAAGAGGTGCTCAAAAATCCCCCTGTCTCCAGAAAAGCTTGTACTAGTTTGGTCTCTGTGCTCCCATCTTGCCAGTGCAACCAGTGTTCTCACCCCATCCTGGTCCCACACCATGACTCCCTGTTCCCACCAGCAGCAACCTGGGTGTTCATGTACTCTCTACACTCTGGTTTTCTGCACCCTCGGGGGTGCTAGGATACAAATCCCTTCCTTTGGCAGCTGTCTGTTAGTTTGCCTTCGGATGAGGAATACAATTAATTTGCATTTATTAAGGGAACTAAAGGTCACTACCCATCAAGTTCTATCATCTATCTTGCATACTTCTTTCTACAGCAGAATCTTAATAGGTAAGCGCTGATTCCTCCTTTATTACTGAAATCATTGATCAAAGTTAGCAATAAGGAGGTCATCAATGTTAGCGCTCTCTCCGAGACAACAGCATCTGCTGAGCTGGTTCATGCTGCCCGATGGACATTACCACTGCAGCGTGAAGACTAAACAGATGCAACTCTACATCTACACCAGAGCCCTTTCTCCATTCAAAGCTTCTCTGTGGGATCTTTTGTTGGCCTGCCTTCTGCGTAGCTGTGCGACAAACTGACTGAGTGGAGAATAAAACCCCTTTCCAGCCCACCTGCACCTTTTTAAAAAGCCGCCTCACCAGGACAATGGTGGCAAGTCTGACCAGCGACTCCAAACCAAAGGGTGAAGGCTGCCTGCAATGGCCCCAGAGGAGAGATTTACCAGTGATCAGGCAACTATCTGGTGAATTTAACATTCAGGACAGAGGGAAGATTTTTTTCATGACCTTCAGCAGTTCACAGATTGCTTCTGCCTGTACTATGCCCAGCTATCTGGTCATCCTCCCTTGGAGCTGCTGCCCCTTTGCTGGAGGCTACAGAGACCACGAGATGACTTAACTCACCCTCACAAACAAGTTAAGCCCAATTTCATAAGGACTTCCCACTTGCTTCCAGAGACAAGAAACCCCATCAGAAATGCAAACAGTTTAGAACAATAATTTCCTCATCTGTATTGCAGAAAACTTATCTTATTCTGTAGTCCTCAACAGCACAGAAGTGCAGCCAGAGTTGGCCATCTTCAAGGCTTCCAAGGTGACCAGAGGCATCAGCAACTCACATCTTCTCACCCACATTCTACAACACCTCCACAAGCATCCAGGCATGTAGCTGTGCTGTCTGGGGTGCAGATGCAGTGAGATTTTTGATAGTCTACTTGGAATGGGTGGCTCTAACACGAGTTCTTTGTGTTTCTGCTGAAAACTTTTTCATAAGTCCCAGCGGAACCAAATGGTTGAACAGATTTTGAAGCAACTCTTCCAGGCAAGATTTCTAGGTTATGGTGATGGACAGAGCTACTGAAGCTTTGAGGAAATCTCAATACTTACCCTGAGAAGACAGAAACATGTTGCCTCACTGCAACAAAAGGGAGAGGTCAAGTGGGTATGCACACACTGGTCAGCAAAGGAAAAAATATATTACCTTGGGACTAAAATGATGCACACAGGAGATCAAACAGCAGCCTTTTATCCATCTAATTTTCCTTCTGCTCAGTCACAGATATGGCAAACACCTAAGTTAGCCCCAGTTACTAATGACATAAAGATCTCTCCAACTTCACTAAATAAATACCTGGGGTTCCTCCATCACTTGTCCCAGGCAACACCAAGGGAAGCAGCACACTTACAGAGAGGTAACAGAACTGTGAAAATACAGGAAACAAGAATTTCCTTACTAATAAACTTACTGGCTTTGGAGAACAGAATACAACAGGAATAGGCAGAAGAAATGAAGAATAGAATATATGAAGGGTAGAATCCTAAAAAAGCTAACGGGTACTCAAAAAGCAAACACTGAAAAGTATTCCTAATTGCTTAACTATTTGCTGAGCTTTTCATCAAGACAATTGTGCTCTTCAGTGATTATTACATCAAGTATCAGATTGTTTTTGCAAATTGGGAATGTAAGCGTCATTCAAACAATTTTTAAGATTTTTGAATTGGGTAAAACAGATGAGCAGAAAATATCAGCAGCATTATTCAAAGAAAGTATTACATCAAAGAAAACACAAAATAGAGCACAGAAGGGAAAAAACAGTTCAGGAAAGGTTTTAAAATTAAAAATACCAAATCAGAACAACACAGGATTGGAAATAAAATGGAATTTTGTTCTACAGCAGAATCACCTTCCATATCTATCTTTTTCAGGACAGATTTGGATAACCGGTCCTAAATAGTTTCAGCGATTAAGCATCACAATATTGCCACTCTGGAGTCTATTACAGTCCTTTGCTATACTTATTTTTGAAACATTTACTTAATGTCTAATTTGAATCATCCCTGCTGCACTTCCAGTAGGGTCAAACCCACTACTTCTTACTCCAGCTACCATAACGATGGAAATATTTCATTGTCCCCCTCCTCCTCACAACAACCTTTCATGTATTCAAAGTTCAAAGACTGCTCCTTTGTTCCCCTCCATCCCCCTGCTTCAGATTAATCGACCTCATTCTTTCATCCCAGTAGGTGATGTTTTCTAGCCCCCTAATCATTCTCACATTTTTTTCACATTCATCTTACCAGGCAGTTCTCGTTTTTCTTTAAGCTTCCCACCCAAAACGAGGTGCAAAGCTCTTGCCTTGCCAGGGCCTATTCAGAAAAAGCAGCAGGTGTCTGGCTGATCCTGGTGTTCCACCTTCCTTCCCCCACCAGCTGCAAGGTTGGCCTTCTTCACATGGAGCTGCTGATATATAGATATATATATATATATAAGGGCTCGCTTCATTTGGGCAATTTTCCCGTTTTTTAATATTGATCCTTTCTTCGTGATAGCCTCAATTTCTCTATTAAGCCTTAAAGGGACTTTACTGGATTTATGTTTTTCTTTTTAATTGCAGTACAAAATCTACCTCAACTTCTCATACAGTAATTTTGAGAATCCTTCAGTTTTCTCATTTCCCAGACTATTGCTTTCAAGGTTGCTTTGTTCTGTTTTTTGACAAATTGCCTCATTTTCACAGAGTTTCCTTTCTTGCAATTGAATATTCATGTTCTGCATTTATTTGGCTTGCTTTTGCTGAACTCTAATCATGTTGAGACACCTATTACAGAGCAGTTCTCTCATGGCTGCCCCTTGAAGCACAACTTGGGACCAAACACAGATCAGCATCTTTTCTTGCAGGTTTTTCTAGGAAGCTTCCCTCTACAGCTCAGCCTGACAAGATATGAATCGAGTCTACAGATGAACATTATAACTACCAACTTCTCTGTCTGTTTTACAACTGCACCTCCTCTCATCTCACATAACATTTTCCAGTCATATAATGATGATCAGTCCCCATCCCAATCAGTGGATTGCAGTATGATCCTGCCGTGACACCTTGTTATTAGGGGTTCCACCTCTTTTCCTGGGAACGTTTTTCTGCCATTACACTTCTTGTTAGCCTTCAAATACAGCATCACTCCCCCATCAATATGTCCTGCTTTCTCATCTGGCGAGGTTGGTAGCCTGGCAACACCCTATCCCACTGATTATCCTCCTCTCACCATGTCCCTAGGATGACTGCTCCATCAAGGTCGCCACTTGATCCCAGAAATTCTCATTTCTCCATCCTATTTTTTTTAAACACCGAGCGCTGTTGTAAAAGCACAGGTGTGTTTTGCCCTAGCTCCATCACTCAGGATTGCTGGCTAAAGGAGACCACAGACAGTCTCATTTTCCTTGTTCATTGCAATTGGGCCATTCATTTCCTTCCCAAACTTTTCAGAGGCCTTATTGTAACTGTAGTCTGCACAGTTTCCTCTTGTCCCAGAAGCTTCCTCATTTCCCAAAATGCTTCAATCCTAGCTTTCTGCCACATTGCCTCCTCTGTGCAGGCTCTTTGCCTGCCTCCTAAACCTTCTTTATAGCCCTTACAATACTTAGACAATGCTGCAGCAGAGGTCTGGGATACCAGTCTCCTGGTTCCCAACCAGAAGACAGCCCCCAGAAGACCCCTTTATCAGTACCAACAGGGACCAAAACCACTAGCTTCTCCCAGTACCCTCAAGTGGACAATTCAAGCCTCTCATGAGGTCCCCTGTGTCTCTGCACAGCAGGCAGGTTATGATGCACTTCACTCAGACATCACAGATCCAGTTGTTTATTCTGCCTGATAGTAGTCTTACTTGCCATCACCTGCCTCATCCTAGCCTCAGAGGTCTGCTGGATTGCAGAAGCACATTGGTACAGGAGCACATTGGGATGCCAGCCAGAGGGCTGGTCTTCTCTATGGGGTTATTCCTCAGCTAGGAAGTTCCCTGTCACTTCCATCTGCTCCAGCCCAGAGTTTGGAGAAGGAAACTGCTCTCCCAGGGCTATTGGCTCCCCATGCTGACAAAAGCTGCTCAAGAAGCAATCGCCCACGGTGAAGCTTGAGCAATCCCATGGGAAGCCACCACCCTCCTTCTGGCCCTTTTCCTGCACCTTGATGAGCAGGAAAGTCTGCTAGGTTTTGAACATTTGTAGAAATTTAGCTTCTTCTCTTTGATTAACAAACTCTCCCTGTAACTTACAATGCCCATAGTAAGGGGTAGGTAGCAACAGGCAAAATACACCTGGGTATGAGGGTCCACACTAACCTAAGAAACTCAAAACTAAGTCCTCACGAGCACCAACTGCCCTATTCACTGCACTCTCCATCTGCTTGGCTGCTGTTTTTACCCTCTCCTGGCCAAGGTGTTGCCTCCCTTTTTCAACACCCAAAAGTCTGCTCCACTTTTCAGGACCTGACACCACCACACCACCCCCTGGGGACCATCCACCCAGCACAGTCCCCAGTGGCTCAGCACCCTCCCAGATACTACCCTGAAAGCTCACAGCTTCTCCCAAGGGATACCCATCGATCAGATAAGGCAGAAATTTAACAAGCTTGTTTGTTTTGCAGGACCCAATCCCCTCTTTTCTTCTTCCTCCTCCCTTCCTGAGCAAAACCGCCCCACAAACAGCCCTGTTTACTCTCCTCTGTCCCTTACCCAGGCAGGGAAGGGCAGAAAGACCTCTTTCCTACAGAAATTGCAAGGCAGGGGTACTGGTAGTAGCCTGAACCTTATCCATCTCTGGTGCTCGCTTTCACACCTGCACACCTGAATATGCCAGGATCTGGTTGGGTCCAGCTTGGCTGTCTAAGCACAGGAGTCTCAGGCCCTCTGAGATAGCCAAATTTACCTCACCCTACTCCAGCTGCCCCTCGGTAGGGTATGGGGCCACTGATGGTCTCCACAGCACTTCTGCTGATGTTGTGAGACCTGTCAGAAACCCTAAAGCACTCAAACAGCACTAGACAGCTGTTGTTTAGGCAACTGAGCTGAGCTTCTTATGAATGTGAGATTTGCCCTGGGACAGCAGAGAAAGGATCCCCAAACTGGAAACACAGAGATATGTTTAGCCACAGCTAAACATAGTATACAATAGATGTTGTTTCCTCTGATGAAATTAAGGAAAAATAAGGAAAAAATGAAAGATTATTTTTTCAGAGCAGAGGTTTTCAGCTTGATTCTATATGTGGCTGCTAAAAAAAAAAGAAAATTGTTCTATAATAACAGTGAAAATGTAAATGTCAGTGAAAAAGCAGCCAGAAGTTATGGGCTTGGTGCTTTCTTTGTGGCTGCCCCCAGTACAGCCCTCCTGACAGGAATCAGCTTTTCTAAGCAGGGAAAAAGTCCCCAGACTCCAGGTCAAGCTGAGAGTTCTCTGGGCTTTGGCATCAGAGTTCCAATGATAATTTTCCAGCAGGTTTTATATCCCTGAGATCAAGGAATGTGATATGCTACACTTTTCGTTATCCACTAATTCTTTGAAATTAGATTTGTAGTCACTTCTGCATAGTTTGTTTCAGCATGAAATAAGGGATCTCAAACAGAGTATCAGTGATCACTGTTTAAAACTTCATAATTGGATGTCCTTCAGACCCTTAAGTTTCAGTATACAGTGATTGAGGGCTTTGTAGGATAACTTCTATCTTTTTGGAGGCATTCGACATCCACACAAAAGCATCAAAAGAAGACAATCTTGCTGGAGAATGTGTGCTGTAATTGGCTTTGCTTTTTCACACAGCTACAGTTTCTGCACGCCCATTCCAACTACAGCATAAATTCAAAAATGTTTTGGGTTTTCCCCCTACAAAAATACTCTTCTGTATGACAAGGACATTATCTAGTGCCACAGTTCATCACACCATACTCTCATATATTGTATAATTAATTTTTCTTTGGAGTCTAGCTCCAAGGCAAGAGAGAGAGGCAAGTCTCTACTGCCAAGGCAGTAGACAGGTCCTGCTGGGTTTTCTGCCAGAACTCCATGGAGCATTTGCTTTAGCTTTCAGTGATTTAAGATATCATTCACTGATGGCTTCAGTTGGTGTCTTTACAAAGAAGTACATACTTATTGCTTGTGAAACACACCCCCTTTGTGGGATATTCAGAGCTACTCATCGCAAAATATAGGACAACTAAAAGTTTTCTTTCAAATCATACCACAGAGGCAATCCATACTTAAATACGGGTTAATAAAAATGAACTTAATTATGGACTAAATACTGAGTACTTC
The DNA here is from genome assembly GCA_004320125.1 of Scolopax mira. Taxonomy (NCBI): domain Eukaryota; kingdom Metazoa; phylum Chordata; class Aves; order Charadriiformes; family Scolopacidae; genus Scolopax; species Scolopax mira. Next base: position 50,228 of record BJBW01000408.1, read on the forward strand.
TGCTTTGAATATCACTGAGCTCACAGATTCTCCAGGCACAACATGTAAATTGCACAGCTACCTCTGGAAAATTGATGGGGCTACTAGGCAATGACTCACTGCACATTTTACTGACTCAAGTTATATTCTTCTCAAGCATATTATAATTAATAAAGTAATGCCCAAGACGACTAAGTTATCTTTGGGACTATTTTGCAGTGTTGGTCTTTTTCCTTCTGTGAAATCATTCCTGAGCAGCACCAATTAAATAAGAATCCAGACAAGGGTGGGCCCTGTGTTGCACGAGAACAAATGGAGCAGAGAAGGATTTCAGCAAGTGAGCTCTAACCTCAAGAGGGGGCTGCAGCAGTAGCTATCCAATTCAAACAACACATATTCATGCACAGAGCAGAGCTATTAGAGAAATCTAGGAAATACCATTTTTGCCCTAAGCCAACACCCAAAGAAATCATCAATTTTTCATTAGCAAGGACAAAGAAATTGCAGCTACTACCAAAAAAACCCCAAATCCTAGTGCTAGTGGTTCAGCAGCCACCTTCCCCCTGCATCTATGCTGAACCAAAACCAGGACACATGGCCAGGAAGATGTCATTTGCTGTCCTCCATGCCAAGAGAAGTTAACCCTACTCTACCTTGGGGACACTGCAGCTCGAGAGCTCCATTCATTAACATTCAGCCCACACAAATCCTCGCTGTCCTTACACTTGGGCTTTGTACTCCCTTCACCGCATCCCATGAACTCCTGCACTGCCCAGCCCAGCATCAGCAACTGCTGGCTGCATCCCTTCTGAAAAAAATAGTTATATTTCAGTAGCGGATTAAACATTTAATATCAAAGCTTCAGCACAAAAATATATATTTAACCTTTTCAGAGTACAGATGCATGGGATAGCAGTAATGAAACACAAACCTGACCAGCTAAAACTCACAGGGGTTGTACTGGATTTTACTTTTTGTCGAACAAACCACAATAAGCCTATTTTAGCACACAGGGACACTTCTTTATTATTTTAAAATGGCAAACAGCTTTGTTTCCAATCCAAAACCTAAAAATCCTACTTTCAAGTCAGAGATTATTTTTTTTTTTTAATTAAAAGCATAAAGCAAAAAGAGAACGTTGTGGGGCTTTTTTCCAAGTTACATGAAACGTGGTAACCAGAATCTGCACAATGCAAGATTAGAAAACCATATGAAGTGGTGAAAGTATGTATGTAAAACTCCATTTTCATAGAATCATAGAATCATTCGCACATCTCCTCCACCAGGGACGAAAGTGCTACTTCAGTGAAAGATATTATTAGAATTTGTAATGCTCTTGCCATGGAAATAGCTGTCATGTCACACACCAGGATTATGGCCGGGTGGACAAATAAGAAGAGCAGATGATACATGAAAGCAGTAGAGATGGAAGCATTTCTCAGAATTAGACAGCAATGACAAGGGAAATGAAAATGACATGTAAGATCTAATTGGAATTCCTTTAGTCACTTGGAAAGGATATTAAAAAAAAAAAAAAGCCTTTCTCAAAAGCACTCTTATCAACATTTTCTTCAGGAATTAGAGAACAGCATAATTTAGACAGCGCACAAGCATATTAATTTTTCATTCTGCAAGCAGGTGGCAGAAAGCTTGCAGATATTGCATGAGCTCCTGTTTGAGCCACAGCAGGGAGCAAAGCTGGGGAGCAGCAGGCTGTCCCCTCTGCCCAACTTCTTGGGACACCCTCCTGCCACAGCCATCAGCCACAGGCCATCCACAGCCACCACCTTGCCATAGAAGCTCACTGGCCTGTGAACGCTCAGGATCTCACCAGGTCTCACCAGCATGAAGCTGCAGGAACACGGCTGGGAGGCTGAGCTGGGGGCCTAGGAAGGTACACATCACAAACAGGGCACTTGGATTTAATTTGTGTTTCTTCATCCTGTTCAAAGCACCCAAAAGAACTACTTAAGATACAATCAAGTGTCTACTGTCTTTGAACACCCAATTAATCCACATGCACTGTCCCTCACACCCAAGACAAACCTACACTTGGAAACAGTGGCCACCACAACAGCAACAGAGGTTGATAATAAATGGAAAAAGCTGTTTTTTCCAACCCACAGACAATTTACAGCCCACAGACTAATGAGCTTCTTCATGAGACAGCAAGGCCCAGAGGTTGGGTGTATTGGGGAAGATACTTTCAAGGCAACCAGAGAAAAAACACTCAAGACAGTCAGTCTGGATTCAGTCAAGGTCCTCCTTTCACCCAATGGCTGGGAAAGAGCTAGCTCTCATGGATAGGAAAAGCTGCTAGTCTTCCTCAGCCCTGTAGAGTGTTCTTGGGGGTCAGTCATACCCAGTTGCTTCTCTGGTGTGATAGACCCAAGTGTCAGCAATACTCTGCTTGTAGCACATGTTTGTCATTGACTCTCCTTTTATCCCAATGTCTTGCATGAACTGCCAACATCACAGTCTCAATGGAAAAAAAAAAAAAAAAAGCAAGTAATGTGAGTGGATACAGTTAAAAAAAACTAACTTTGCAAGGTTCATTACTTCTTCACAACCTTGACCAAGATATAGGGATCCACACAATGATCGCTGCGCTGGGACAGGCCTACAGCTGCACAAAAGCAGATGCTGAATCACAAACAGGCCCTGACCAACCTGATCTGATGTTGAGGCTAACTCTACTTTTGGCAAGTTATTAGATTGAACGACCTCCAACTATTAAATGAATACTTGACTACAGCTATTCAACTCTATTCTTCCAACAACTCCTTATTTTATCTAACCATTGCTAGCCATCCCACATGAACTGTGTGTCCATCACAAAAACTTACTGAAGATTCTCACTCTTTCCTAAGCTCATTCTGAGCCATAACCTCACCCTAAGGTCAGTTCTCACCCGTATTGACCTTGCTGCAATTCACAGAAATCCTGACAGTCTTTGAGGTGAGACAAACTAGAATAGGGACTGTTGAATTCCCCACCACAGCAGTTATTTCTATTCCTTCACACAGTGCAAAATTGGCCTCTTTTGACAGAGGAACAAGTTCTTCTCCATGTCAAAGGAAAATTGACAGGACATACATACTGTGGGAAGAAACCCTTTGTTTATTAGCCCTTCTCTGCTAATTCTTGTTCACTCTCAAACCAGGGAGTGACAAAAAGGCTGTGCACACTCATCATCCAGCCCCCAAGAAAAAGCCTTGGAAACCAATCTAGTGAAGGTCAGAGCAGAAAGTGCTGTTTTACCAAAACTAGTATTTGCTGTAAAAGAGCCATGCTTGCTGCCTACGTAACACTGGAATGAGGGCCACGCAGTTTGATTTGTCACGAAATGAGTGTTAGACACAGATGTGCTCTTAAATGAGTCAGGAACATTTAGAGCTAGTTAAGACATTTCAAAATAGCAATTTAAAATATAATTATAAAAATACTTAGTATAATTCCTCAGCACGTTTGCTGGTTTGCATGAGAAATTCATACACTCTACTGAGATAGCAAGTGCTAACAAGCCTAAGGTCTGCCCCTTGAACTGGTCTCTCCAAGAGGTAAGATCAGACCAACTGCGTCAAACCAAGAACCACCGGGGCCAGAAACCCCTCTGCAAGCACTCACCATGAGCAAATGCCAAGGGAAAAATAGGAATAAGAACATCTTGTATGATTCTTCTCCCTAGGACTGTCCTTTTTCCTTAGTTCCAGATCAAGCTTGCCCAGAATCAGATGAGGGGTTTTGTTTTTATAGTAACCAATGAACTCTCTCTCCCTACTAATTGTTCAAACTCCCTTGAACCTTTGGCACCAACAACATCCTGTGGTAAAGACTTGGCTCTTCAGGTCAGCCACTTGTTGTTTGGAAAACTTAATGCTTTTGTTTGTTCCGAATCTGGGTTGATTATCTTAGAATAGAATCATAGAATCGTCTAGCTTGGAAGGGACCTCAAAGATCATCTAGTCCAACCATCAACCTAACTCTGAGAAAAAATAAATAAGAAATAGGAAATAAAAATTACTCAACTGTATTCCCGAGGACCATGTCTACCCATCTTTGGAATGCCTCCAAGGATGGTGCCTCAACCCCTTCCTTGGGCAGCCTGTTCCAATGCTTCACAACCCTTTCGGTGAAGAAATATTTCCTAAGAAACATTTGATTTCATAAGGAACAACGTGATTTGATGCCTCTCAGTACTTGTACTAGCTTCAAACAGGGACAATTCTGTTCCTATCTATCTACCCTCCCCATGATTTTGTACACGTCTAGCCTATCCATCCTTACACACCACTTCTCTGGTCTAGCATCCTTTTTCCTATAAAAGAGGCTTGTTGCACCTTGGATCATCCTTGTTGCTCTTTTTTGAACCTTTTCCAGGCCTACCATAACCTGTTTGAGATGAGAGGATCAGAACTGCACAGAAAATTCAAGGAAGATTCAAGGAAGAGGTTAAAAAAAAAAAAAAAGTAGAATTGCACAATGGTCTGGTTTGTTTCCCATCATGTTAGTAACTCCTACATTTGATAAGTTGGGTTTTTTCAACCATCACGGAGTATCTACCTCTATTAATGTTTTCAGGTATTTGACATAGCCCCAGATCAAGCTCCTGAATTACATTGTCCTGCTCCCTCAACTCTTATCTGGGCTATTATTTTATATGTGGAGTTATAATTGGTTTGTTCTTATGTGCATCCCTGAACATTCATCTGTACCCAATCCATATTTTTTTTTGATCTGTCACCCAGTCTTATGAGGTTCTTCTACAAGTCTTCACAGCTGGTCCTGCTCCTTACTAATTTGAGCAACCTAATGCCATCAGCAATTTTTGGCAGCTCACAGCTGACCCCCTTCACCAGGCCACATCTAAATCTGCTGAGCTGCAGAGACGCCCAAGGAGCTCCTCTGGTGATTTCTCTCTGCTGCAAAAGCTGCATATTTTGTCCTGCCCTAGTTCCTGACTTTAAACCCACGTAAGGGTTTTCCCTCCTGTGGGATGGCCAAGGATGATATTCTGGGAGGCAGCAAGTGAACATCCCCTATCCTGTGCCAAGCATCAGCTCTTCAGCTTGTTCAAGCTGGGCTCTGCGTCTCACACCTAACCTTGCAAACCACATCCCAAAACACATCCCTGAATTCCTGCAACTACACCAGTAACATCTCTGCCCTGCAGACAGCAGATCCACAGATACACTGCCTGTCTGCCTACACCCATTCCTCACATACCAACTGCTAGTTGTTTCCATTTACTGTACAGTCTTTAAGACATGACCCCAGCTTTTTTTCCCTACAGGCCTCTTCCCTTATTTACTGCACAAAATAGTTGAGTTTCACTTAGCAGTTATTCAATGTTTTGCTATTCCCTTTATTTTTCTGCGTGAGGCACTGTTTAATCCCTGCTTCTGGAGAAAGAATTAGTCACTTCCTCCTCTGTTTTTCGAGGCTGTCAACCCTATCAGATCTCCAAACGTGTCAGGAACACTCAGATGTCAAATGGGGGAAAAATATGTGCAAACCCTGACAGAGTTTAGACATGCAGCTGACTGCTGCCACTCGAGAGAGAAGCACAACTGAGAGCCAAACCTGGTTTGCTTCTTTTATCATCTGCAGCACCAGAGAAGATGTGACATTTTGCCCAAGGCTTTCCCACTTGCCTCCTGACAGAAGAGGAAGAGTAAAAGAAAAAAACTTGGGTTGTCATTACAGACTTAGGAGTAAAGGCTGCTCCTGTGGATAGTACTTTGGGTCCTCTACCCATGAATTAAAACCTGACCTCTTTTGCCTCTCAAAGCTAAAATATGGAGACACTAAGGCTTCTCAAATAAAAAGTCACCAGACTTTTATCTGGCATAGTCACAGCAATGTTTTCCACTGTAGCATCAGGGAGATGCTGGCTGGGAGGCACTCAGTGCAGGGCTATCACCAAAGTCACATCAAACCAGTCACAGCTCTGTCTTGCTCAGTCCCAAAAAGCTCCAAGGGCCCTCTGGGTACCTCTTCCTGTGTAACATCACTCTCCTTTTTCCTCAAGTCCAACCCAAATGCCCCTTGGCACAGCATGTGGTGGGCATTGGTACCCTTGGTACACTGTTTGTTCTTTATCTCTATGACTGTTTTTCAAGTACTTGAGCACCTCTGCCTTTTCTGTGTCAACCATTGCTGGGCTGCCTTCCCCATGTGAGAGCAGACCCATATTCACCCTGAATTTCTTTCAGCAACTAGCATACCTGCAGGATTCCCTCCTTGTTACCCTTAAAGTCTGTCACAAGTCTTTGCTCCAACTGGGCTTTTATATTCTTGATTTTTGTCCTTAGGCACAAAGGACAAAATGTGATGCTTTTATACTACTCTTCTATTGTCTGTCCCAGCTTCCACCTCCTGCTGCTCCCAGTCTCATCCCAGTTGTCTTCAAATGCTGTTTTTCAGAGACTTTCAGCCCAAGGCAGAGAGCTAGCATGGAAAATTACAGCCCAGACATAGCTTCTAGAGATATAAGTAACTGAAAAAATGATCTTATAATAAGCAGGTTCAGGAAATTTTAATAATTAGTAATTCTAGCCTTCCTACCTATAATTATTTACTGTCACATATTACAGCCAACACTCACTATGCTCTTGCCAGAGCCACGCAACCCTTTTAAGCAACTCTGAAGTGTATTTGTGGTACCAAAATAAAAACAGTATTGATTTATCCTCGTAAATGAGTGCACACTTGCTCTGTTTAATGTTATTGTACAATCTTCCACTATTTCTGCAACCGTAGCCATTTTTGCTTTATTTCCATGATTTTAATCTTGTCCCCAGACACACCTCGTTTTATGCACTCTGGCCCTTGCTGAGTTTTCTATTTTATTACATTATATCTAATATCACTTGCCTATACTCTGTTCCACTTTTTCTCATTTGACCTCAAGCTGTTCTCTGCCTCTCAAGCTCCCTCTTCCTTTATTTCCCCTCCTGTGCCTCGCACACATGCTACTCCCCTGCATCTCTCTCGCACACAATCAGTTCCTATCTTCTTCTCAGACATAACTCTTCTGACTTGAAAGAAGCTCTCATCCATCATACCCATTTTATTCCAGCTCAATTCAGTGTCACACATTACCTTCCCTCCTGCCACGAGGAGGGACCAGGCTCAAGTTCAGCAATTCCCTTGGGCACGTTCACTCCCTTGGACTTCACCCCTCGTCCTCACAGCCAGTAGCTGTCCCAGGCAGCCCACACTCGACAGTCCAGCCTCACATGCAGACATGTCCTCAGTCCACCTGCAGAGCCACCAGCCTTTTAGGGCTCTCAGAGAGCTATTCCTGCCCCTTGGCTCCAGCTGACAGACAGGAGATGCTCTAAGCAGAGCTGCTCCTACATCCTGGCCTGAGATGGGTGTTGGGTTTGGGTTTTTTTTCTTCTTCTTGGCAAGGACCCTAGATTAGCTTTTTACCTGCAACAAAAGTCATCAGCGTTTCCTGAAGGATTGAGGTCAGTAAGTCATACCCACTCCTCCCGCCCAGCTGCTAAGTCAGGGCAGAGATCTGTCCCTCACTGTTTCTAGATGCCACCAGTCACGGTGGAAGGCACGTTGTGCTGAGCTCCTGCAGAATCTGCTGAGGAGAACAGTGAATCCAGCAAACTTAAAAGCAAAGCCCCTGCCCTGTGCTTTCTGCAGGATCTCGGGCAAGTTGTTCAGTTGCTTTGCAATCCCTAACAAGAAGAGTGCTTTCCTGATCCTACTTTGTCTCACGCTGGCCTGTGAGATACCCTGAAAATAAACAGAGCACCATGAATACTGATAAGATAAACAGGACTTTGGAATAAGGAATCAAGAAAGCTGCTGGGGAAAGTTTTCTATTTTCTTTGTCTGGGGGAAGTGTGATTGCAATCCACTCGCTTTGGCAACATCCACCCACGCAGAAGGGAAAATAGAAGGAAGCTGGCAGAGCAAGACCTCCAGCTCAGGTCTACAAGGACATACCACAGCGAGATTTGCCCACAGCAGATGCACCTCTAGAAAAGAAAGCGCCTAGTTCTTTGGTGGTTGACTAAAAAGATAAATCCAGGCACTGCAGAACAGCTGAGTCTACAGGATCATTGTTCTAACAGCACTGCCCACTGAACTGCTCCATCAGCCCCACATGGAAACCCAGATCAGCCAGATGGTCTCCTTGTCACTCTGCAGATTGCTTGGTACGAGGCAAATGGCCCTTGTGCACTTGTCTCCTGAAGCGTTGCCCAATTTGGTTTTAGCTGTTTAAAAAGTAAATGCATCCTCAACCCTGTAGCTACTCGTGTTTGTTTGCTTCATTCTGTTAGTAAGTATTAAATAATTTAAAAGGTCTTTTGAGGTACCATCCTGCAGCAGGTTCAGTTGTTGCTGAACTGCACATTAATTATTTATCCCTCTAGAAATAAAAATGAAGCCTGAAATAGTGCATTGGTATAACCTTTATATTATACCTCTGTGCGTTGCCACGTGGGAGACCACGGCAGGGGCTTCTGAGGCTGCACTGAGACAGCTCGACAGGTAAGGACATCCCTGTTCTCACCCCTCTCCTCTCCCTCTGACACCTCTGCCCCCATGGAGGTCAGTCCTACCCGTCACTCCGAAAATGGGCTGCCCCCTTCCCACTTCAGCTCTCCCCCTTCTTTCTTCACTCCACACACCTGGGAAGGCTGCTTGTGGCTCCGGGAGCACAGCAGGATGGGCAGCCGTGCCACCTCCAGGTAAGCAAGGATTTATCCAACCAGCATCTCCCTCCACACTGAGGGGACAAGAGACAGCGCTACTGCAGAGGTCAAGCTGTAGATTGACCTTCCCCACTCCTCCAGAAAATTTCTTTTCAGGGAATTGTCATGAATGTTTCAGCTTTCATTGCAAATAAACTGGCTTATCTGCTTCATCAGCTGCAGCCCTTCTATAGGCACCCTCACAGTTGTCAGTGGGTACCACAGATGCCCTTCCAAGGAAGGCAGATTCCCCAGAGAGCTCCACCAGCAGCACAGAGGTTCCACCAAGTCCCACAGCCTCCCTGGGATCAGGGCAGGCATGCAAAAAGGAGTTTTCTGCCTATGATAATGTGACTTTTCAGCTTGCCTGTACATATTCAGTCATGTCTGCACAAACAGGCTGACCAGGAAAGCATTGAGCCATCAGGTAATTTTAAAAAAAAAAAAAAAAACAACAAAAAAAAACCCACACAAAACCACAACACAAAAGCCATTTTATGTCCCTACAACTAAAGTCACAAAGGCAGGCAAAAGGTGCTGGGACTCTGCAAATACAACTCTGAGTACTGGAACCAGACAATAAAAGCTTTGTCAAATTCAAGTTTCTGTCTACCAGATTATTACCATAAGACTATAATGTAAGTAAGAGATGGGGAAAGCAATGAAAAATTAATAGAAAATTAATACAGACTTAAGTGGAAGCACCAACTTTGCCTCAAGTAACCTGGCATCAGGCAGCAGTGCTGGGTAACAACGCTACAAACAGCACAAGCAGAACTTTAAAAATAGTAACATGGGAATTATTAGCACACCAGCTTGCTATTCCCCTTCGGCTCCGTAACCTGAGAGGGCTCTGCTTCTGTTGAGCAAAATGCAAGGCACATACCATGGGGAGCATTAGCCTTGTAAGTACAGCACTTCCCACACCGTTAAAAATAACCTTTCTTGTCTCTGTGCACTGGACTTTGGGCAGTTGGTTTTGTTTTCTGCTTTGAAACACCAAACAGTTTTGAGGCAAGCTAAGAAAAAGATACTTCAACGTGAAACTACAGAGGCAAGTTGTGCATCCTGTATATTGCTTTTGATATGAGACGGTCAAGTGGCTCGTGGCACCATGATGCTTTCCTGCCTCAGCTGCATTTATCCTGGCAATACCCCTGTGACACAACCAGCCCTGGACCATTACTGCAAGAGGAGTGAGGGTGATGTGCAGAAGAGACTTTCTCGAGGCCATACATACTGCCTCTCTTCCAAACAGATGAGAAGCTCAGAACAAAACCCACGTACCTCACAGAACAGCTCGGGACATCCCCATAACTTCTCATGGGGTGATGCTGTGCAGCCTCTTGGCTGGGAGCACTAGCCCTCAGCTCGACCTGGGACCAGCAGGACTCAGATGCTATGGCTGAACAGAGCCCTGGGGAGGAGGAGGGGGTTCAGAGGCAGGAGGTAGGCCATGCTGCCCTCCCTTCTGGGGCAGAAAAGGGCTGCCAAAGCAGTTTGTAAACAAGAACAGCCTCCAGAGCCTGGGGGGGAAAATGGGGGCAAGCAGAGGCAAGTGCCCCGAGCAGCACAGCAGGATTGATGCGGGGCTTGCTCTAGACCAGGTCAGGAATATTTTATCTAGCCTACCTACTGACCTGGATCAAGCCCTGGTCCAATGTGGGCTGGCAGCTTCTGAAAGGAGGTATGCCAAGGAAGCATTACATAGCCAGAGCAGCCAGTTAAAAAAAAAAAAAAAAAAAAAAGGAGCAGTGCATGAAACTAAGAACAGACTTAAGCACCCAAGCAACCCCACACGTGCTGCCTTCTTCCCAGAGCAGCTGTAGTGTTTTAATAGTGCATTTGAATCATCCAGCTCTTTTCAGGCTGCCCACTGGGCTGGAAACCTTGCAGTCAGGCACTCAGGTTTCTTCTTTCCTCCCAGCTGGGTCAGAAAAAGCCCCCTCGAGGCTTTCCGCCCACCTCCCAGGCAAGCAAAGCCAGCAGGGCTACAAAACCAAGAGTTAATGGCTTCATGCACACACAAAAAAAATGCTTTAACACCACTCAGGGTCCACCGTTTCTTATTTCATTCAAGTCCATTAGAGCCAGCTCACACAGCAGCTCATCTATTGCACTTGTCAGCAGACATTGTTTGAAGCTGACCTTCACTCAGGCCACAGATCCTGAGATCCAATAACAACTCTGTCTCCCTCCGAGCCTCACCCTGAGCTTAGAAACGCACCATTTGGCTTGAGGATTTCAAGCTCCGATTGCTGACAGTGAACATTGCATACCCAAGCCCTTCTCTTTCTCCTTAGCTAGTTACCACTGACTGCCTTCGCTTGGTTCATTGATTTATTCCCTTCCTCAGCCTGCTGCAGATGACCTTGCTCTGCTCCACATGCTGGGAAGGCCACGCTCTGCAGCGGAGAATCACGGGTGCCCTGAGAAGAGAAACAGGCAAACACACCGAAACGCCTCTCCCTGCTGCAAACAGTGCTGGATTCACACTGGGGTCAGAGGAGGAAGCGACGGTCAGCATTAAACAAACACAATGTCACCTACTGCATTTTTATAGAGAGTTGTCAGGGTAACAGAAGGTGGTTTGGGAGGTTGTTTTTTAATTTAACCCATTGTTTTATGAATATTGCCTGCTATAAATCAGATGTTAACGTTACCCTCTCAGAAAAAAAAGGCTGTTTATGTACCCATAAAGCCTGTTTTTTTAATATTGTTTTTTATTTATTGCTACAGCACCAAGCAGTCACAGGCACTGCCTAAAGAGGTGTGCACTAGTCATTCACCTTGTCAATATCCAGAGGATTTTCAGGAATCACCAGTAAGTTGAGAAGACTCAAATACCTACTGCTCCAGGTGAGAAACATTGCAAAGAGTCACTATTTTCTACATAAAGATCCTTTCAAAATGCCTCAATGTTGGACCACTGAGAAATTAAGGCCCTTCAAATCAACAGTTAATTACGAATGTCACAGGCACTGGCCTTAACAAGCCTGCAGCAGAATAAGCGCTGTGTGCTGCTAGTAAGAAAATCCTCAGTTAGGCTGGGCAAGCTCCAAGTTAGACTATTTAGACTAAATAAACTTCATATTCACCCATAGAGTACTCCTCTGTGGCATAAGAAGTGGTGCATCTCTAATGTTCTGGAGGGATAAGGATTATTTCCCCTTTAATGATTAAAAAAATACCTTAATCCTATTTAAACCTTTGAAGTAAACCCCAAAAACAACAACAGGCCCTCAGCAGGATTATACATTTTACATCTGCCATACCTCCTCACGGGCCACCTTACACTCCGCAGTTTGCATCAGTTAACTTTTTCAAAGGTATTTTAAGATACTACATTATGGCTCCTGCCAGTGAGGAACTGAGAGCTGATGGAGGGGAGAAAGAGAGAGAGAAACACCAGCGAGGCTCCTCAGCATTCAGCTAGGCCTTTGCCTTAAACAGCAAAATACATTAATCCTCAGAAATTAAAGAGGTCAACGCGCTGCTTCTGCCTCTGATGTGCTCAGCCTAGACAAGGCCTTTGCTGCCAAGAGGTAGGGAAAAATGTTAGAAAGCCACTGAACCAGCCAAGAGACTCCCTGCAGATTTGCTTTATTTTACCAAGTCACTGCCAGCTTCCTGTAGTCTCCTCCTGGATGCTTTTGACATGTCAGCTGCTAAAAGGACTGACTCCACTCTTTTAGGAAACTAGAAATAAGGGAATAAGGAAGGAGAAATACTGATATACCATTACATACTAGCAGCATCTTGTTTAGGCAACGCCATCCTGAGAAGCTCTGCTGTCAGAGCTGCGAGGGGCCCAGGAATTGAGATGAAGACTTTGCCTTTCCTTCTTCAGAGAGAATCACCACAATCTGCTTGGACAACGTGACCCAATATTGGATGCAGGAGAGTTCACGTTTGTTTTCCTACAAGCAACAGACTGCCTGGTACACAAAGCTTTCGGTGCATTGGCTGGTAAGAGCTCTGTGCAGAGGAGAGGAAGTGCTGCTCCTTGCTTTTTGACACTGCTGTTCTGTGGACTAAGCGCCAGTGACGTGTCCCTCTGAGACCGTGTACAAGGAGGGAGCACTGCCCACGTCTTGGGCTTTCACCCGCAGGACTTGCTGACACCACTTTAGGCAGCCCCTGCGTTGGCATGTGATGATCTGTGTGTGTTACCTGAGTCCCAACAGGAACAAAATAGGCAGGTTGTGCTCACCAGCACCCCTCTCCTTCCCTGAGCACTGATGGAGAGCACGCTGTCATGACCCAAGCAGGGACAGCACAAAATGCAGGAATTAACAGCCAGTTTCTGTCACGTCACTGTCGGGTTAATGCAAAGTGCTGTACAAACCCTCCTGTGGGAAACATTTCTCCAAGATCTGCAGAGCAGAGGACAGTCAGACAACAGAACGGCAGACAGTAAGAGGTATTTAGGTCAGAACAGGACGGATGGGACAGAAGCCTCAGGCTGCGACGAGCTGAGTGGGCACCAGAACAATACACGAAGTAGAGAATTCAATTCTATTTAATTAATGCCAACAAACAGGGGAAAACAGCATTTTGTGGTACTTATTTTGAATATAAGAGTTCACTCATTTGCTATCCTTAACTAAGTGACTTCAAGTCTTCTGTACACTCTCATAAAAATGAGTTACAACCACTTACCTCTGCTCAACTCCAAGTTGCCCAAAATGATGAAGAGGTGGAACAACCTGCTCTTCCACACAGTCCTGTTCCTCCTCTGGGAACTCTTCCGATTCCCTGTGTTACCCTGAGGCAGGGGGTCCCATCCACTGCTCAATAAGATACTATTTCTTTTTTTATACAACTCCCAGCGGCAGTCACATACTTGTTTTGTAGTGATCCATGTAAAGATGATCCATGTCCAAAGCTCTGCACAGAAAGCAACTGATTATCTTCTCTAGAGAAGACTGAGGGGGCATCTGATCAATGCTTACAAATACTTAAAGGCTAGGTGTCAAGAGGACAGGGCTGGTCTTTTTTCAGTGGTGCCCTGTGACAGGACAAGAGGAAATGGGCACAAACTTGAATATAAGAACTTCCTAAACATGATGAGGAACTTCTTTACTCTGAGGGTGGTAGAGCACTGGAACAAGCTGCCCGGGGAGGTGGTGGGGTCTCCTTCTCTGGTGACATTCCAAACCCACCTGGACAAGTTCCTGTGCAACCTGCTCTGGGTGGACCTGCTTTGGCTGGGGGATTGGACTAGATGATCTCCAGAGATCCCTTCCAACCCCATGGGATTCTGTGGTTCTTTTCCATCAGCAGTGTAACAGTCACAGATCACGTGGGAAAGACGTGTGGGTAACTGAACCACAGACCTAATTCTGTAATTTACAGAAAAAGGACATCATGAAAACATCATTTTACTTTTCTCCCTCTAGCCTACAAACACAGAAAGCTGGGAATCCATCTCCCAAATGCCATTACACAGCTCTGAAACCTCCTGCCAGATTTTGAGCATTAGCTACCATTCATTTGTTAGAGTTGTTTGCTCTCAGTAAGTGACCCTTTTAACAAGGAGAACTCAAAGACTTCCATGATTTGCAGACAGCCCAGCACTTGACAGCCTTTTCCGATCCCCAAAGGGCAAAATCTGGAAGAAGAATTGGTTGGGGTGTTAGCTAGGCTCCACTGACACACTTTCAATCCAAATACATATTAAGACCCAGCTTGCTTTTCTCTGTGCTCAACTATGCATTAAAAAAGAAAAAAAAAAAAGAAAGCTGTTTGTTTCTAGCACCCAAGAACTGGTTTTTCTAACAGGGTCCCTGCATACTGCAGCAAAGCACAGAAGTGACATATGAAAGCTCCCTATCACTAACCCAATTTAAAGGAAGGTTGCTTTCTAGTTAATTGAATAGCCTACATTTAACCCAACTCATACCAGCATATTTCAGTTTTATGTAGCTTGTCTGCCTCCTGGGTTTCCGTGCACAAGCAGACCTGAGGTCCTACGAGCACAGGAGGAAGCTCCACAAGCTACATGGGATGCACCAAGAAGGACACCGTCATGGAACAGGAGCATGGTCAGCTCTACTTTTATGTTTTTGTCACAAGTCGAGCATCCTTCCTGGGATTTCTGTTCCTGAAATTGCTGTAAACAGGAAAGGAAGTTTTAGACCTCCATCAACAGAGTGAACAACTTAGAAGTGGCCCCCGAGAAAGCATCTCAAGAAATGATCAACACAAGCCAATATGCATCATAAAGATTCAGGACTCCATAGTCTCGGAGTGCCTTCCTTACTTACCTCATGATTTTTGAGCATTTGAGATTCACAAGGTTCAAACAGGCAGGAAACTTTGGAAGAACTGGCAGGTCAGCATATTCCTGTGCCATCCCTGCTGCTTGATCAGGGTTCCCAGCCCTGGTGCATATTTGACAGCTGCTGCTCAGTTTCTAGTTAGCAAGAGTCTGTGCTTGAATGCAAAGTCACAATTTTTTTTTCTTTTTTTTAAAAAAAAAAGCCAACCTTGTACACAGCCTGATTTGAGCTATTTGAGCCAATTCCCAGATTTTTAAGCACTTTCTTTCAGGTGATTCCTGCCTAGAAAAATAAACCCTCTCTCCTATGAAAGGTTCTGCTTTTATGAAAAAAGAGAAGATGTGAAATTCATGACTGGGGCCGGGCATGACAGCCTGACTTTCTTCAGCAAAGAAAACACAGCAATACTGCAAGTTAATCTGATTTATTTGATCTATCTTGATTCCCTGCCTAGTTATCTTTGCTGGTGCTGCAGAGGTGGCATAATTTTGGCATACTTGAATTCCTGTTGCAAAAGGGATGAGAGCACTAGAGAGGAATTCTGACGGAGGAGGAACAGTTGTTAGAGCAGATACCAACTGCAACCATAAATAAAAACTGTAAGAAATACAAGTACTAAATGAATTAGGAAGCAGCTAACACGATCAGAACTGAAAAAACCCTACTAATTTCAGGAAGTGCTCAGATTTTCACATGTGAGAGGTAACCTGAAAGGGGAAAGTTAAGCAATTATCACTTCACTCAACATTGGCATTAAGACTTCTAATTTTTGAAGAGTTGATATATATTTTTAAACACATTGTCCTTGTGCCAAGGACAGAAAATCCAGCCTCGGAGTGATTAAGTGCTGAGCTGAATGCACAGCTTCATAGATGAAGAAATAATCAATACAATATGCTAAGCAGCAGCTCTTGACCAAGGCACACTAGAGGACAAAAGAGAAGGCACTTGAGGTAGACTATTAAAATTCCAAGGATTTACCATTATAAAACATGCACTCCTGTGGCACATTGTTGATATGGAAACAGAAATACCTTTGAGACAAGTATAAAGAGGAGCATCTTGCAAACAAGTTATAGCTTACGTAGCCTTTTTCCTATAAGGGATCATTTTGTGCTTGTTTTAAGCCTCAACCAGCACCAGAAAAATTCCCCAAAGAAATATGTTAAAGTATTTCTGATGACTGTGAAAGTTATATTAAAAGGACAGCTGGAGTTTCGGAGGCCTGAGTTAAATGGGTCCAGATAAAAGAACATGAAACAGCTTCATTTTCTCTCAAAAACAGACGTTGTCAGTTGGTAATCGCATATGTGCAGCTATACTTATTTGAAAGACTTGCTTTTTAGGTACACATCAGAGGAACAGAGTTATTTTTATATTTGGGTTGGCAACAAGCTCCTGTCCTTCTCAAATGAAAAACATGCTTCTTCCCAATTTCAATACTGAAAAGTTGCAATTATTACTTACTGCAGTGACAGCAGAGACAACACACATCGCAGCCACTGCAAAATGGAAAAGGGTGACCCCACCAGTGCTCTGCCTGACACACTGGCTTATTAGCAGCCAAAACGCTGGATTCAGGGTTCAGCAAGTCAGCTGGTCCATGATTACACGAGCATGCTAAGATCTACGTTACTCCTGAAGAATCAGTATCCACCTCTCCACAGGGCCACTGCCCAACTGCCCAGACCCACTGAAAAGCCCAGTGGAGCCTGAAAAGTTAATTTCTGCAAGCACTGATCTCAGGAGACACAGATGGGTTTGGGTTTTTTGGTGGTTTTTTTTTTTTCTTCTTTTTTTTGCAAAGGACACAAGGATGTTCTCCATTTGTCAAGTTGTGCATCTGCCACCATAGAATCACTTCGGTTGAAAAAGAACATTGGGATCATCGAGTCCAACCATCTACCCTACGCTACAAAGTTCTCCCCTTCCCTTAAGCAACTCTTAAACACATCCAGGGATGGTGACTCAAACACCTCCCTAACCACCTCCAGTTATTCCTTGTTTTGTTACTTGCACTACGCCCTCAGGTTCTAAACAAGAACATTTCTACATCTCTGCAAACGCTACTGGAGTGTCTTCAAAAGATTTGGGGAAAAACTTAAAGGCCACATTTTTTTCTCCCCCCCCAGTACATAAGATAAATGGTTTGATTACTTCCTGGAGCTTTGCTCTCTCCTTATAGGATGTGGCCGAGTTGCATTCACACACTGATGAAGACTTACATGAGAAAGTAAAGTAAAGAAATAAGGCAAAAAGTGAGGAAGCTCCAGAAGTATGAGGCCATCGATCAGAAGACACTAGATTTTACAGCATCCTTTCTAGTCTTTTGGATTGATTTGGTATTAGCAGGAGAATCTCTGTGGCAGAAATAGCTCCAGATGACACATTCCCATTTCCACCGAGAAATGGGAAAAGTCCTCAAGAGAAATAATCAAGCTGTTAAGTGTTCCCTTTACTTCCGCTTAATGCAGACTACAGACAAATGCACCACGAGAGCACTGCAGGCAATGGATGCTAACACTGATTTAGTAACTACTGCTTTGGTAAGCTTGAAATTAAGACTGGAGAGAGACAAGGAATAGCATGTAGTTGCAAGAACAAGGTATGAAACTGTCCAAGGGCCCACTTAGCACAGGTTAAACCTGACTCAGGTTTCTGTATGGTGTGGTAGTCCACCAAACTGCGTGATCCATTACATTTCTACAGGCATTCGGCAGTGCACTGTCCCACTCTGCCCACCGTGCTGTCCAGGTACACTGTTAAGAAACCCACAAGCAGCATACAGCAGCTTCTTTGTTGTGGCAACTCTATGGGCACACTTGAAGCTTACCTATCTAGCCTACCACAGCAGTAGCTCACTAAATCAATTCTACAGCCCTTGTCTCAAGCACCATCATGACACGCTGCCTGTAGTCTTGACAGCTCTATCTGGGTTGGTTGCTGGACATGCCCGAGGCATCCATTGAAGACATTTAATTTGCTTCATGAAGGTACCTGCTATTTACTGTGGTAGCAGAGGCTGCATGAAGAGGAAGGCAGGCCATGACCCAAAGTCAGGTTCAGACAGAGCCTTGGGGAGACGTGGCCACAGGGTTAGCACAGCAGCCACTGTTACAAATTGGCTTCTCTTACTGGGAAACAGCAGATATTGATGGGAGTTTCAACATAGTATGCCTGTAGGGATTCCCTCTTTGCTATAGATCAGTATATCAAATAAGGGTTTTTCCAGCCTGTCTTTACCTCAGGCCAAACAATATGAAGGGAAATACTAATCCTGGATAAATACAATCCTGTCATAGACCTGCATGCTGATAAGTACTGATCCCGGTATGACTATGGGCTACATGAGGGTACACAGACCCGTCCATGAAGCCAGACACTGGTGTAGGATCCTGCTTTAGGAGTCAGGAAGTTTCTTCTGCTAGAAGGGGTAGTCATACAAGCACCTGTTAATTACACCTCCAAAGGAAGTTTCAGTCTTCGACACATTTTGAAAAAGTACCTCATGTCAATTATTGTCAGAAAACAGAAAAAAGTCTAGGTAGGGTAAGCTTACACCTCAGAATTTGGTCATTAGTTCTACTGAAAAAAATAAAGCAAATAAAAACCCATCAGCACTAGGTAAAATTATTATAAATCACTATCTCAAATCTTCAGGGACTCTGTATTTACACTGATGGCAAAAATAATTTTGCAACACTAAGTACTTCCTAGGCATATTTTCTCTTCTTCACTCAATTTCTATGTTTCAGTAGCAACTTTAATTTCAATAGCAACTTTACATTCACACTTACTATTTGCTTACTGACAGAAAAAAAGAAGTAACATGGAAGTCAAATAGAAAGTAGTGGAGTTGTATATAATAATAATGCTGGTACTGACAATCTGATTTAATCACTACATAGGCATGTAGTGACATGTCCACAATACATACATATACAAATCAGTTTGTTTTCTCTGCTTTACAAAACTCGTAAAAAAAATTTGAAGCAGATATCTAGACTTAAGTCCTTTGATTATCTGACTGAACGGAATAACTTCTCTAATGGAACTTATATAGAAGAGCCTCCAATTTCACCTTGGGGACACTAATAGACAGTGATCTCACCTATTCCCTCAGTAGTGGGCTCAAAAGGCTCCTCTCCTTCACCATCGAGGTGCTCCGTCTTCTTCCACACTTCAAATTTTCTTCCTTTATCTTCCAGGCATTCTTCCTCCTTATGGCTTTCTCCAATACATGAAAACTCTTAAATTTCTCATTTTCTTACATGCAGCAAAGCAAGGCTCTTCTCAGTTTTCTTAATAGCTAAATATGTAACAGGTAATTTTCTTAGTGGATTTTTTTTCCCTATACTTCCCAGGACTTGATTTCTTTTCTGCCTGCCTCCCTCCCTAAATATCAACAACCTTTAAAAAGCAATGCATGCAGTTGTTCAGTACTTGCTTAATATCTGTGCATGATGCTGGCAATGATAAGCCTAATGTAGCCAAAAAGCAATTAATCCTTTTGTTACAGCACTTTGCCAAGTGTTTAAGTTCCACTGTTTGTTCAGAATGAGACCTGTATCTTCTAGTTTCCAAGCAACAGGCTCTCTGTTGATGTGGCTCACAGTATTATTTTTTCACCCTGGAGGTGCATGTTTACATTAAGGCTGTCTTAAATCAGCAAAACCATCATAGAAATAGATTGCTGAGTAATTCAAATTTCACATACACTATTACACCTACCAGGGTGAAGTGCTAAAGACTCTTACCAAGACTCAGCATCAAAGAGTTTGAAGTGCACAAAAGGAGCAGTTATTTTGCTCTTGCTTTTCTTGGTCATGTTCTCGAGAACAAGAAAAGCTTCCTTCCCACATTTCCCCAACATGTTCCCTGCATTAATTGCAACTTCAGGAGTAGAACCTACCATAGGAATAATGGGGGGAAGGTGAAAAAACAGGGCTGGCAGAAGAATGGATCGTCTCCTTTCTTCTGTGCCGCAGGAATACACAATCTTGTCACTGCAGCCTCATGTGGTGCACTAAATATGATTACAAGCACTTTCCTCCTCTTTCTAAGCCAACTGGAAGAGCAACCACAGGAGACATCATACTGTCAGCTCCTGCTGTAAAACATGCAAAGGCTAATTATGCCATGAGACAGGCCCCAGAAACACTCGTTCTTGCAGACCATCTTTGTACACTAGAGAGGCACTTCAATACCAAAACAAAAACCTCAGCTTCACTACATACTTAAAGAGGGAACTTCAGTTCCTTTCATTAGCCACTTTAAAAGCCCAGAGGAAGCTCTCATTGCAGCCAGAGCTGGCCCTTCTCATGAAGGCTGTCCTGCCAAGGCAGTGAAGAGCCTGGGCTGTAAGATTTAATTTCAAGTTGTTTCAGTAACAGCGTGCTATTGATACACCCTTCGAATATTGCCCAGAGCCAAGAACACCCACGCAGTATAAAGACAAAGCACAATGAAATCTTAAGTAAATGGGTCAATTCTACCCTCACACCAAGGCCAAGACTAACTCCATTAAGTAAAAAGTAGCAAGAATGAGACCCTCTGAGCCTCCAGTAAAAATCAGGCCAGCTCTAATAAAAGCTATTTAGAGTTTGGATTTGCTCACTGACACTCATACGATAGAAAAACATGCAGAGCTAGAGGAGAGAAAGCCCTTCACAGAAGCGACTGTCCCGTCTAGGTAAGACACAAATATAAAATAGCAAGGACTGTCCCAGTCTTCATTGGTTTTAAGTGTATCACCAAACCAATTGGTTTTAAAAGAGGCAGGCTGCTATTTTCCACAGCTACTTCAGTGCAAGATGAATAAGACAAAAGATGCAAATATGTGACACACACAGCTGGGTGAGGATTGTTTAGCCAAGTAACATGAAGGGAAAAATATTTTTGGAGCTGCATTTTGCTGCAGGAGGTGAGAGAACTGGCACAGTTGCCAGTACTTGACACTTCTGATTTTGCATACCTCTATTATAAAGGAAGAAAAAATAAATATTTGAAATCACAAGTAAAAATGCATCTGTAGTTGTGGAAATTACTAGAACCTCTATTATTCAGACTTGGGGTTATTTCTAAATGCCACCTGTGGAATGTGAGCAGCTGAACAGGTGTATTGCACGCTCTCAGTTGTTTCAGCCCACATGTTAAACACACACAAATTTACAAAGTCAGGGAATAGTACCTATGAATAGACAGCATTTCAGACATCAGCTCAGAACTCTAAATATTGATAACAAGTCTCAAATCAAAAGGGTTGTTTTTTTAACATTTTGGATGAATAAACTTGGCGCTCACAAAAGGCCATCAATGCTTTTACAAACCGATTGGGTTTTTAGGGCCTGTGAATGTACCTGCCCAGTCAAACATCACGAGTTTGCTAGTAACTAAGATTTCTTTACTAGCAGCACTTAATTCTGCCTACAGAGTTGAGTGGGAGAAAAAAAAAAAGTAAAAATCTAACAAAAGGCCCCTTACCTCACAAGTTAAGCAAGCTTTTCCTGTAACTCTCTCTCCTTCAAAGGGTGATGCTACTACAAACTTGGTCATTTAGTTGTAGCTACATGAGTTCCTCTGCAAGGAGCACACACCAAGGAGAAGAACCTCCTATGTGGCAAGACAGGTCATTCACACTGGGCCTCTTTCAGAGCCAAAGACATTCCCACAGATAATGCTGACAACAATAGTGGGGCATCCCAACACAAAACCAGATGAAATCACAAGCTCCCCACAATTTCCCCGGAGCACAGATTTTATTCCACAATTTTAAAAAAAGATTGCTGGAAGACACCTTAGGAAACCAGAGGTAAATTGCAACTTCAGCAAGGTACAATATTTACATTTAAGATGCTGCAGGCAAACAAATCAAGTCTTTCCT
Source organism: Scolopax mira (assembly GCA_004320125.1). Taxonomy (NCBI): domain Eukaryota; kingdom Metazoa; phylum Chordata; class Aves; order Charadriiformes; family Scolopacidae; genus Scolopax; species Scolopax mira. The sequence goes on from BJBW01000408.1 coordinate 72,094, forward strand.
TAGGGCTGCTGGAATTTCTTGAGGAGAATTCAGAGAGGTGCAGAAGGGAAGCATGGTAGAGGGCCTGCTGCTGAAAGACCCCCTTCTGCCAGAGCTTCAGTAGAGAACAGAGTTACCTAGTGTAAGCCCTCCCCTACTCTCACATCTAATGGAAGGAAAAAAAGAAGTAGCAGCATTTATCTGAAGATTTTCCAGCCTTTTTTTTTTGTTCATGTTTAAATCCCATACAGCACAGGGAAGGCAGGAAGGCCTCATCAAAAGCAAGGCTTTTGAGCACACCAGGCTACAGGAGTTTGGATGACTGATCCTGGGCACATTAAAAGCTGATTAGGATCTGCACAGCTGGGTTCTCATGTACTTACCACCTCACAGGCTTCTCTTTTTGAAGAGCAAGTCCATTTACCAACCTACTCAGCAACAGTAGTCTTGTAAAGTGTACATGTAACAAGTCACAAGTTGTTCCATTTATTTGAGTAAATATCTGGTAAATAAAATCGGTAAACATTACAAAATTAAATACATTAAAAAAGCTTGCCAGTATACATAAAATTCACAAACATGTACTTCTTTTGAAAAATAAAATATGTTCAGAGCACCCTTGATATAAAATGCCTGACTAGTGTCACCTACCAGCATATGGTAGCTTATTGAACATTTCGGTTAGGACATTTTCTAGAAGGGAGCGGGGACCTCTCTTCTGTTCTTGCTTTTACAAGTAAGAGAGTCCAAGTTAAGAAGTCTCCTCACTTCTCAGGGCAGAGCCATAAACAAAGGCTATAATATTCTTTGCCTACCTTAATAGGAGAGGAATCTGCATTCGATTAAGACCACATCACTAAATGCAAGACAGTGCTTGTAATTCATTTAGGAAGCACTGCATTTCCTCCACTGTGAAGCAGCTTTTAAATGGTGGTGGACATTTCTCTAGATATCACTGCAGGCCTTTATTCAGTATAGGTTAGCACAGTTCCCAGACACCATGAGGTGGAGAGGAAATGATCTGGCTAAGCATCAAAGTCAGTCAAATAACTTTAGGTCTACAAATTAAGCCCTTAAAATTCCCAATTCTCATATGCTGCAGTCTAAGCAAGGAGATATGACGAAATTCTTCATTGGGCTGCTTTAAGGGTATTTAGAAAAATGGCAGCACTCATTTTAGTAATCTAAATTGGTACCTTCTGGTAGCAAATTTGCAATAACCACCATTTAAATAATTTACTGTAACAAACTTTTCCTTCCATCCATGTGAAACAGTATTCACAACCCACTTTATAATTTATGTACAGACAAGCACAAGAAACTTGACATCCATGAGTTAAATGTACAACCAACTTAAAAAACGTTATCCAACTAGTTGCAAGAAGTCTCCTAGCTCTGTAAATTTACAAGATCTTCTGGTTCAGCACGTAGGCTTGCTGCCCCTCATCACTAACTCTTGGATTCTTCACTTGCTTCAGTAATCCTCAAGTGAAAGTCGAGCAGCATCCAAATTGTTGATATTCTTGATAAAAAAAAAAAAGACACTTAAAAAAGAACCCTTAAAACACACAAAAGAAATTCCTTGAGTCAAAACTGAATGAAATCAAAAAAGTTGTGGCAAAAGACAACTATTTTAATAGAGGTCTTGTATTCAAAGTCCCATTTCCCTTGTCATGTCTTTTACAGAGTGCTACTACTTCAAGTTATTTATATACTCTTCTTTTGAGGGGGACTTAGTTTCCTCATTCCTCTTATCCGAGTTAGCAGCTCTTTGATAAATTCCTAGGAAAAAAAGATTACAAAATATGAGTAATTTTTATGATCCCGTAATACCATGATTTTGAGTTTAAAAATAATTCAAAGCAAACTAAACATTTTTATTTAAGCTTTTACTGCTAAGCTGAAGTTTCTCTGGCCTGATCTCCAGGAAACTTATATACATACTCCCATTGCATGGCAGAGGTGTGAACAACTAGGTTTTCCTCTGCATGAGTGTTGAGGCTCAGTTGCTAGCTGTATTTCAAGCTTTTACTACACGGGGCCTTCTACCAACTGCTGAATCAAGCAAAACCCATGGCTGGATACAATGCAAATAGTCAAAGCAGACTTTCACAGTTTAAGCCTGCCCAGAAAGCCTGCACTCCTGCCAGAAGAGGTGTTTCTTTCATCACTCTCCGTGCCGGCACTAGCTTTTTGGTTGGCTGCATCCTCAGCTGGAACAGAAAGCTGATCTGGCTAAAATCTCAGCTGTTTTTCCTCTTGCCCTGCCACTTTCCAAACTGGCTCACCTCTCCAACCAGGCTCACCACTCAGCTCCACACCAACGTTCGTGCCAGTCTGAGGCAAGCTATGAAACAAGGAGCCAGAGATAGCACCACTGACTCATGCTGGGTGAACCTGGTGTGGAGCTCAGTGAACTACACTGAGAGGAAAAAAAAAAATTTAAACAGTATTCATGGACCAAGTCTTTATTTACAGTGATATTTTCCCCAGCTTCAGCACATTCTCTCTTTTTAAATTGTGGGAAAACAGAAGTTGACAGAGTCGCAGCATTATCTGAAATCCTTTTGGTATACAATTTCTTACAATAACTGCAGATGCATCAAAAGCTAAATCATGCCTTTATTCTCACACTGTGAGAATAATGTTTGCCCACAATACTACATGTAGACCTAAAAAAGGGTTTTATCATGCAATCATTTAGCTATAAACATAGAATGCAATTATGGATTCAGTCAGTCAGGTTGATGTGAAAGGACAACAAGCTTGACTTCCTTGCTGAATGCTTGAGGCTAAAAATTCCAGTCAACAAGGTCACCACTTAAATGACAACACAGTACCTTTCCAAAAAAGTCGCACTGAAGCTTATATTATCCAAGCGCTACACTGTGCATAATGAAAGCCTCTGTAAATGTGTATTTTAACCTGAGAAAGACGTCAGATTTTTCTGGTGGGACCACAATCCTGGCAGGCGTTACCCCAACAAAGCAGTTTCCTTCCCTGACAGTTGATGCACATCTATACTGTCCTGCACGTACCATTGCACCACGGTTATGGCTGCACCAACACTAGCTGTGGCTTCAGCTAACAGCAGCAAAGGCAGAGCAGCAGCACACACATCAGCACGTGCTGCAAACACTCACCGAGAGCCTTTTATGTCCTGGCCTCCACTACTGAACTAACTAGATCAAGGCCAGCACAGGCATACATCTGTGCATGCCAATATTGTGCTCCCCATCTGGACAGACCGACAGCCTAAAGAGATGATCAGAAAAGCAGATTTGTTAAGACCTCAAATACCACCCCGCTTCATTCTCTAGAAGCTGCCTTTTTCCACATAGGCACAAGCCACTTCAACAGTATCTTCTCTAAACTTGTCAGAGAAAAGTACTGATCCATTCAAAGGTCAGAAAAAGGAGGGAAGCAGATTTACTCTGAAAAATCACAGCTTTCAGAGCACTACACATTGGTTCTGTGTTATCCTTTCATCATTGTAAAGGCCACACAACACTAATAGGGCATCATGCTGTTTGAAACATAAATGCACTTTAGGATTTTTCACTATCAAACTTAAATGAAGCCCTGCAGTGAAATCATCATAGAAGTACACTCTAGAGAGTGATCTTAAAAGATTTTTACTTGGGATTAATGCTATTAGTATTGCCTTTCAACAGCTCTTTCCATAAAAAAACTGGACTGCCATGCCAAAACATCACATGAAGACAGCTTTGGGAAGGAACAGACTGAAGTTCAGTTCTTTCCTTTGGAAGACTTTATTAGTCATCTGTCAAAGCCAAAACTAATCTACACCACCTTCACTCACCACCAAGGCAGCAACAAAACTGCTCCACAGAAGCTGAAAGTAAGAGCACTACAGGAAGGGGCATTTGCAGAGCAGACAGGGACATCCCTGGTACTCTGTACCCATTTGGGATATCCCATCTTGAAAGGAACCTCTGCCATTTCTCTTGCCCATTTTCTCCCACAACTCTGAAGAGTTTGGAACAAGTTTCCCTTGGCACAGATAAGGGTCAGCTGCTTTTCATCACAAGGGGAGGAGCTCCCCTCCCCAGCTATACTCTGAAACAGTACCATAAGCACCTGCTTCAGCAAAACAAGACATTTGCTTGAAGGTTTCAAGCAAGTTTCACACTACCTAGAAACTTCTTAGTGCTGCCAAAACGTAGAGGCAGCCCCCTAAGCAGATCTGGAGTAATTGAGGCTGTTCTTAAGGAAGAGAAAGGGCAAAGAGAAAGGGAGTAGTATTCACTTGAAGTACGTACAATAATGGAAAATGCTTTATTCCTCAGGAACTAATTTTTCTTGAAATAAGGGTCTGCAGTTCCAAGCAGTAAAACCCAATGAATTTTTATACGTGGCAGACATTTTACATAAATGCAGGAGGGCTGTTGTGTACATCCCATGGGTGTGCAAACCACAGCATTGGTTCAGTACATTTCAGATTTAAGTATCATTTTGCAGCTGACACTTGCATGGAGCCACCTGTGCTTGTGCCTTTTTTGTTCTGCAGGTCTCCATCAAGGAAAGGCATTCCAACAAAGACACACATTTTTCCCTCTTGGAGACAGGAGAGGAGACTTCACAGAATTTCAAGCCTTCACTTTATAACTAACCAACTCGGCTTTATGACAGTTATACCCATTTGTTTTCTCTAAACATAACTCAAAAATTGCAGTTTTATTCCTTTGGACATTTGAGTCAAGGCTTGACTGAAGGCTTAATATCCACATCTATCTCAACTGCATACACACACATTTTACAAAGAGCATTTTACTGAAATCCCCTCTAGGAGATATGCTGAAGTTTAGCACCACACATTTGAAAGCTGATCACGTACCAATCTATGTTAAAAGTAGTTCTGTAACACAGGTTGGATTATCTACTTACATAATACTTATTTAATTCGCAGAGCTGGAAAACATTTAACAGTAATTCAGCTAAAGATTCAAGAATTTATGAATTATTCCTTGGCGCGCTACAGCCAGAAATACACAGGACAGATCTACTTTTAGAAGAAAAAACTTGTACCACCACTTTGGGTCTTAGTAAATGTAGAGAAAAAAAAGGCAAAATAGTACACAAACTCAGTTTAAATTCCTTTAGATTTTCTGCAAGGAGACCACCTTTAAATACAGTTTTGTTACAAGTACTGAGAGTCCTGTTAATTTATAATACAAAGTCATTGTTTCTAGAATATGTCTAAGTCTAAAGGTAAAGTTAAATGAGAGACAGACACTAAATCTATAGGTCATTTGAAATCATCTACAGTCAGCCTTAGGCATTTGTCTTCTCCCTTCTCTAAAGCTTTCCCTTGAATCAAAGGCATTCACTTCAGAAAAAGCATTCATCTAATGCAGAATTAAAAAAATAAAGACTGTAAACAAAGGTGAAACAATAATTCAGGAACAGGGAGGAAATAACTTTACCTCTCTGCTTTGGAGGTGTGATTTGTTATTTTAATGAGGTTATTTGACAGACAATGAATTCCGGGCTTCCTATTCAAGTCTTCCAATTAATTCTGGAGACTAATTAGACTCTCTCCAGATTTCCCTTCCACAAACAGTATACAGTAAGAGCAGTTCTTAAACCAAGATTTAGTTTCTAGTCCTCCTACTTCGCTAGAGCATGAAACAAATCCTAAACCAGCTTTCCTTCACATCAACCAAATGAAAAAAAAAATATATATAAGGAAAAAATATCAAGATATCCTTGACTGTTTGCCCAAGGGTATTTGGGTGGATGTAAGCAGTACAATTAGCCTAGAGAGCTATACCTGGGGAAGAAACTAAACAATAGCTCAAAAATGCTATCTGAATGGGAAGGGGGGAAAAAAAGGAAAAAGAAGAGGGAATTCTACTGTTAAACACCATCCCTTCCACACAGGCTCAAACCTGAAGCTGGTCGTACAAGGAGGGAATGGATGAGGCTTTGGGAGAAGAGGGCCAGAAGCTGCCTTCTGTTAGCAAGAACAGGTGCATCATCTCCATAGCCTCACTGAACAATCCTGTCATCAGCCTCTCCAGTGAGGCCACAGCACCATCAGTGCCCAGAGGAAGGCAAGACACAGCAATTTAGCTTTTCAGTGAGCTCTGTACAAGACATTGACTACCCACTACAAAGCTTTGCTATGATCAAGACATGAAGTCCAGTTGTTCTCCAATTTGGGGGCATGTAAACAAGCACAGCTTATTCTTGTCAAGTCACCATTTGTTCCTCCATTCTTACAGAATTGCTATTGGTATTTGTGAGTTGTATTTGTGAGTACTTGCAGAACAGAAGGCATGCAAGCTTCACTTCCTTCAGCACTGTAGCACAATATAGGGCAGATCTCAGCAGGCATACAAACGGTTTTAGTTCACTGAATTCAGAGTGGTCAAATGGATGAATGAGAAAATGTGTTTTTCTAGAAATGCCTCTGTCTGCATTGCTTTTAATTATGCATGTTTCTTAACTTTGTTTCTCTACAAAATGTCCTATTTTATTTTAAGTAATGTGGACACATCATACAGTTACTGTGGCTTAATAATTTACCACCCATCAGCTGAGCTAAGCTGTTCACCCAGATGTCAGGCAGTACACTGCACTGAGGCTTTAGGACACATCTTTAGTTACTATTGCTTCAAATGGGTATTGTATGTATTGCTGCCTTGCAATTATATTTAAAAAAACATAGTAATATTACTTTAATAGTTCCTAACACAAAGGACCCCCAAAAAAATGCTTCACAAGTTAATAAATTCCATTGCAGAAGGGCTGCACTTTTTCTTCCTGTCTGCATACTAAATGCATACATTATCTGAAGACATACCCAAAATAGTTTTTAATTTTAAAAGTCACAGTGCCTGGACCACTCTAAAAAGCTGCATCACAAACCTGTCCTTTGTTCCAACTAGGAATTAAACTTGGGGAAACACACAGTTGAGCAGATACATCTCTACCTTACTCAAAATTAAGTGTTAAGAGCTGCTGAAATAGTCCGAGTAGCTAGTGACTTCAATATCTGTCCAAATTCTCCAGAGCATATGCACAAAAACTTAAAATAGTTTGTTTGGAAATTATATTGAAAATTGTTATTAATTGGAAGCTCACAGCAAAACAACTTTCTTATAAAATGTAACTTCATCTCCTTTTTCTCCCATTTTGCACTGCATGAAGTATTATAGAATGGTTTGGGTTGGAAGGGACCTTAAAAATTATCTAGTTCCAACGCCCTGCCCTCCCACTAGAGCAGGTTGCTCAAAGCCCCATCCAG
>BJBW01000408.1:79363-89745 GCA_004320125.1 Scolopax mira
CACAGCTTCTCTGGGCAACCTGTTCCAGTGTCTCAGCACTCTCACTGTTATTATACTAACAAAGTCTGGATAGATTTAGTCCTGTGTGGGAGAGATGTCAAGACCATTTGCCTGAAGCTTTGCATATTTCCACAAGAAAAGGAAGAAGCAAAGAAACCCCAAATCTAATTTATCCAGTTTTCTCCAAAGATTAATTATCCGCAGATATTGTGTAGCTCAGCTGCATCTTTCAGAGTCAGTAAACATAAAAGTTGCCTTCTCATTGGATTACTCTCCCGTAGTAGTTTAAGAGTCTCCTTGTCAATTCTCCTGGCATCATTATGGCAGTCAGTCCCACCAGCAGAAGCTCTAATTCCCATCAGCCAAAAATATTTCAGGTTTTCTCCCAAGTCCAGTCTAAATGGGTGGTCTTACTGCTACCAATAGCAGAGATACAGAAACACAGACTTGGCCAGACTTCTTCAGAGTGTATGTCTTGACAAAACCTCTTTGATTTCATGCCCACAACAGTCTTTCTATTCTAAATAGGAGTCTACTATCAAGCATCAAAACCCTATCATCAAGATTACAGATTATATTTGAAGGTTCTTTATTACATTCACTGCTAACACGAGACTCCACATTCACTGTGACCTACATTAAGAGTCTCCATCACAAAGACAGAACCAAGGTCTGAGTGGTATTCTCTACAGGTGACACATGGCACTTAGTAAACCACTGGCAGCTTTACTAGATGATCTAGCACTGGCATCTCTCCTGCGTGATGCACACCCTCTTAGTTTGTGCAGTCTTAAACATGAATTGCTGCTCTCTCACATCAAGCCGTGTCTTACATCAGGACTTCATGATACGTACGGTTTTTTAACTAGGTATGAGAGGGAAAAGTGAAGCAGAGAAAGTGTAAACTGTCTGAAGAATACTTCTACCACTGTTTAATTTTGCATGGTGGGAAATCCATCATCACATATCAAAGCACCATCTACACTTGTGACCCCAAAGCCTATAATGGCTTGAGCCAGGCAGCTACTCCACTTCTTTTCAACAAGTCCAACTTAACTACATGGAGGAAGGAGATTGTGGCTCAAATAAAAGGATGTAAACTATAAATACAAGTCATATATTGCAGTGATTAACACAAGAACATATACTTTACGGTCTGCTAGCTACTTATTGTCTCTCTTAGACAGTATTTGTTTTTTGTTTGTGTTTGTTGTTTTGGTTTGTTTTTAATTTTTGTTTGTAGAAACAGCTGAGTTTGCAAATTGTGCCCAGAAATTATATTTGGTTTCCAACTCTTTACAAAACTAACTTTAAATGACTGAATGACACATCAGTCACATCACATCTGAATCTTGATTAGCAAATCAACATTTTATTTTAAGGATCATTAAAGTTAAATACCACGCAAAAATCATACTGCCTGTGTGCACTTTCCTGATTAACCTTTAGCTGTCTTGTTTGGGTAAACTACATGACTCTGCAACAAGATCTCCACACGAAGCAGATTTCCATACAAATTACAACAGCTGTAACTGCTACCTTAGAAAAGCTTTTAAAATTTTAGAGCACATTAGCCGCATTCCCCTTCAAAGAAAAGTTTCACAGAAGTTCCTCATAGGTTACTGTAAGCTGCTATGTTTAGCCAAATTATTAAATAGGCTAAGAATTCCTTCCACCTTTCAAGTGACCTGGACAATCTGCTTCTTCTGATAAAAAGTCAATCCAGAATACATGCCAAAGGAAAAAAAAAAAAAATTCATTCTTTCCTTAATCTTTAGTCTAAATGGAAGATACTAGCCAAAACTGACTTAAGATATACATTGGGGTTTTTTTGCTTGTTTTTAAACAGAAGGGATAATAGCTTCAAGTTATTAAGCATTGTGCCTGTATTATTTTTCCTTATGTTCTAAACAGTCGAGACATCACATTACATAACTTTTTTCCCCTGTTTGGGATTACTGTCTTTTGCAAACTGTATCTCTTGATGCTAAAATCCCTAATGCACTTGATGGTATTTGATCGGTCAGGAGAAATTCCATCAGCTCATATCCACTCTCCAAAAATATTCTAGAAATCCTTTCAAAAACCAATTACCTCAATAGTTTTGAATGGTCTGAAAATGTGAAAGGACTGCAGATTTTCTAGAGAAAGTGTGGATCCTCATATAGCAAGTTTAAGCCAACTTAAAGGCTCTTCTTAGTCCACAAGTGACAGGTTACAACTCACTGTTTGTAAGTGGCCTAAGTTAAGAGTCATGCAATATTATTGGGCTTCTCATGCTACAGATGAAGAAAAGCTGCTCTTGTGGAAACAGTTCTGGGGAGTGACACCCATTTTGGCAACTATCCTCACAGAAGAGTGGATTAAGTACTCCTCTCAACTTAGCTATCTCAAAAGATTGTCAAGGAAGACAGATATTCTCCCAGGCAAAGGAGAGCTGCCTCCGTTGCATACGCAGAGGACTAAAGAGACAGGTCACAAGTTCAGTGTTAAAATTCCACCTTGAGCCAAGTGCCTGGAGGGCAGTCAAGCACACTCATCTAGGACATTGTTTCCTGCAAACTGCCATACCAACTTAATTTACCAGTACAGCACAAGTATCTCCTGCAGTTCTATGACCAAGGTTTCCAGTGGAAAACTCAACAACATCTGTCATATACCTGCATCAGAGCTCTGAAATTCGTTCTTACATTAAGCCTTAAGCTTCAGAGCTAAGAAAAAGAATTCATATTACATGAATTCTTCATGTTCAATGAAGGAGGAAGAAGGATAGTTATTTGATTCTCTGCGTTGCTCATCCACCTTCAGATAACACAAAAATAAGAGATCAGCACAGGAGTCCACTAAAACTTTTGGCAATCTGTCCTGCCCACTCAGGACCCCCCTTTCTCTCGCTAGCCTGTGACAAGAGCTATGTCAGGCTCCAGATGCCACAGCAGTCTTCACACCTATCTAACAAAGAACAGCTAAGGTTCCAACAGCACTTGCTGAGAAAAGGCTGGAGGAGGCTGACAGGGATTATCTGTCGTGGAGCACCACTACAGTAAGACATCTGAAGACTTGATTTTCTGGCCTGGCATCTCCCTAAGGGGAGATGTGTATTATCTGCTGAAAAGAAGCCAAAGTACAACACAGATTAAGCTATAAAAGTATGACCGTGCGAGTCTTTCTGAGTTAATTCCCTGCACTGTCAAAAAGTTAGCACCAGCAACTGTAATACCTCTTCTGGAGGTTTTTCCCAGTCTGCCACAGGAATCAATAAAAATGGCAAAGCCCTGAAAAAAGTACTATCTGATGGACAGGGAAGTGTCTATTTAACCATATCAGTGGTTTTTCCTGACCATCTGACCATCCTTAAGTCCCAGTAGTTTAAGTGGCTACAGCTGCAGGCCTTACAGAGGAACCAAGCTATATGCAGCCTTGTTTCAAAAACCAAATGATTGGCTTTTAGTAACACAGAGCTGAAAGGTCCCTGACTGAGGGCATCCCATCACCCACTCTACTAAATACTGCACAGCAGCTACTGTGGGAAACCACTTATTCTATAAATTGAACCAAGAAACTGACCCAAAACCTAGACTTTTTTTTTTTACAATGAATTTTAGGTTTTGTTACAATATTTACTCTTCTAGCAAGCACACATTACTATATGAGAAATAGGCTATATTGAGACTCGGCACATGAATGGAAAGTCAAGTTGAAAGTTGAGTACTCTTAACTAAATCCTGCTAGTTCAGATTATCCCACAATTGCATTCAAGTCCATTCACAAAACCAATTAGCTGAGCTGCATATCTACATAACAGTTCCCAGAATAAACAACTTTATTCTGTGACAAAATTAAGTGGCTTCACATTGAACAGTGTACAGTTCATCTCTCAAGTTGAAATTTCATGCAAATGTAGTAGGGTTTTAACCATCTGATAATTACATTTAGTTCTCTTGTAACACATTTTTAATCATCAGTAAAGTCAATAAGGACATTGCAGAAGATAATATTGATACTTCAGTTGGAATGATCAGCAGTTACTCCACAAGCCCATCAGCTACTCATTAACATTCCTATATATACTTTATCATAAATATATATTAAAAAGTTACTTTAGCTTCAACATAGCTACATTTTCAACATATGACTAGTATTTAAGAAAATCTTTTTACCTCTGTTGGTTTGTAGCAATCTACAAGAGTTTCCTAGAAGCAAAATATGAAAGTGTCAGTTCCAGTACAGAATAACAGTGAACATAAACAAGTCTACAGTGTGAAACCTGGGGAAGGGAGTGGGGAAAGAAAAGGAGCAAGAACCAGGAATCTCTGCATGAAGATGCTACTGAAAACCAAGCGTTAGAGCAAGTCACCTTTGCTCCCTAGGTGGATCAAAATGATTTGCAACAGGACAGAAATGATGGCCTCTTCTGCCAGGTTGGCAGTTACAAAATCCCTCTCTCCAAGAAGAGCCTAAGAACATTTCTCCCAGCAACACCTGTGACAGGTAGCTAACTTTCTGTGAGGGCACCACAGTCTTTGCAATGCAGAAATACAGACATCAGCTAGGTCAGACATTGCCAGCAGGATGGCTGCAGCAGCTACTTTAAGCACAAGCAGGAAAGCTATTTATGACATAAGCTGAGTGAGCAGCCTGGGGCCATGCCCCATGTCTCAGGGGGCACTGAGAACAGGGTGCCAGTAGGCACTGCAAATCAGATACGGTGCATCTAAGCACCACCTTAGTCAACTCCCAGAAGCAAGCTGAGGGCAAAGGACTGCTCTGGGACAGGTTTCCTTCCTTTAATGCATCTGAAAAGATTATACACAGAGACCCTTATATCTAAATCAAGATACAAAACCAATATATGTATCTATGTTAAAACAATGATGTTTTTTTCCTTCTCACCCTCATTCTTCCATTCATTAACTTTTACCTCAAGCAGGATTCAGAGAATTAGAGAGCTGCTTATGATTGCATAATTTCAGACAGCTGTTGCAGATTATCTCCTCCTTTTGTCAAATTTTTTAGACAACTTACTCCAAGATAACTTGAAGGTTTCCAATGTCTAGCTAGTATAGACAGAAAAACCAGAGAAACAATTTCCAGTATCTTAAGGACAAGGGAGGCTTTCTGGTTTGCATATATAGCTTCTGTGATTCACCATAGCAGAAATATCTGGTAACTGTAATTGAATCTCAGCCACATAATTTTAATATGTGACTTATTTTTCTGTTTTCTGTTCTTATATACCTGTAAAAAGTAGAATGAATCTTATCTGTCTCAGCATATCTCCCTATATTACTGGATTGTTTGAGCTTTTATTTACTGCTGTTGTCACCTACTTTCCAGAGTTTTTTTATTCTAAAGGATTTTTATTACCTCTGTACAGTCCAGTAGATTATGCTAGACTCAGACTTAGGATCCTCCCTCTCAGTTCTAATTCTACACTTATATTCAAACACAAAGGATATGGACCCAGATGCATTAATTCAGCCACACTCCAATATAAAATTAGAAAATAGTATTACCTGTAATTTGAGAGCTCTCTCCTCTTCATTGGCTGCATCAAGAAGGTCATCAATGTCAATTTCTACATCTGGCATTTCTTCTTCCTGAAAAGCAAAAATTCTCACTTAGTCCATAGATACATCCTTTAACTAACCTCAAAAAAACCCAACTAGTTATAGCACACATACCCCAGACAAGAAGATCAATAATGGATGGTAGCTTGATTCCTTGCTCCCAGGCTAGCAGAAGGCCAAGTTCCTTCCACACAAGAGGTAACAGCTCTTAAGCAACTTTTTCACCCACCCATTCAGTTCTCACCTTGCGTCACCAACACATCAGACACATTGTTCCTGACTCAGAGCAGCAGTCCACACATTTTGAAGGACCCTTTAGCTCTGGAATCCCAATGAGAATTCATTGTCCACAGATATCATAATTTATTGCATTTACAATTATGCACAAAAATTATGCACAAAAATTATGATCACTCCTTGCATTTTCTCATCATAAAAGACACTTCAAAATGGTAAAGAAGCACCTCACAGCACACACAAAACATCCTGGTCTCAGCCTCTCCCCAACGCCAAGTCTTATCCTCACAGTGGCCTTAGTGTGACAGACACATGACCCCTGCTCCATCCACACCAACACATGGGAACTGTGAGTCTGTCCTCTCCCACAACGTCAGTCAACTCACTGGTACTGCATAACCTTGGCACCTCCTGGGTGAAAGCAGGGACCTCAAAGCCTCCAAAGAAGAGGGTGGATTTGAGAACCAGGATTAAGCAACAAGACCATTATCCCCAGCAGCAGGTGTCATCTTGTACCCCAACACTTTTCAAGATCCTTTAAAGAAGCATTTTGACCAAAAAATGCAGTGGTTCCAGTGATTTGCAAAAGTTTCAACAATTGTGAAATAATGTAACTGTTCCAATAGCAACGGCCACAGGGAACACTAAACTTACCCTTCTACTGGATAAAAGAAGAGTCCAAACATTAGCAAGGAAGATAACAATTTAGCTCAAGTTAATCTAATGAAAGTACCTAAACAACTACCTATTATCAGAAGATCCAGCTAAAATGTCAAGTGTTCAACATTTACTTGGGTGTAAGGAAGAAAGAAGTAGGATGATTAAGTCCCCCACTCCCCACCTCTGAAGGAAAGAGTGCAGGAACACACTGGTGCAAATGTGCAGGCTTTTAGACCCCAGTGAATAAAAATACACAATTAGCCCAATTAGCTAATTGAGGTTCGCTCTTTCAGCATGCATTTTAGACAGAAAAGAAGTGTGGGCAATTTGTTAAGATGAATCAGAAAAATACTAGTTCCTGTAACACAATCTGGTGAGAAGGGAGTTTATAACCTAATGCTATAGGCTCATTAGCAATTTAAACAACAGGGGGAAGAGAAGAGAAAACAATCTTCCTCAGACTATAACAATATCCAGAAAAAGCCAGCAGAATTGGAAAGGATAAAGATTAATCCATAACACAGTACACTTAGTAGCTTACTATCCCAACTCTACACTAATTCACATATCACACCAAGAACCAGAAATTCCCCAAATAGACAGTAAACCTCCTGAACATTTGATCCAAGCAGCTCACTCTAAATACTGTTAAGCTAAGGAGTTACCATTAGCTCTAAACTTATCAAAACGTCCACCCATGGATCTGCAGAAATGCCAATTGTGCACTTGTCTGCGCTCAGAAGCACTGTTCAGCACACTGAATATTTTGTCAGACTCACATTTTGAGCTCTTGCCTGTCAGAATGGCATTCTAGCAAACTGGAATGATATTGAAAGGTGACAGTGAGGGGGAATTCCCTAGAAGTTTTATAATGCATTTTGTGATCACATTTCATTGAAGCTGAGTGCTCCTGAAAGGTTAATTTTACTCTGATTGGTACCGGTTACATGGGAGAAACCCTTGCTTCTGTCCCTCTTCCCTTCTTCAAATCATCTGTCTCCTACATCTTCAAGGTTCACACCATCAGTCCAGAGAGCAATTCACTAAGCTTTGTTATAAAAGGTAACACAGCTCCTCTACATCAAGGAAAGCCATAACAACAACAACAAAAAAATCAGTATCAAGAATACTTCAGAAAAAAGGGACTGTGGTTGTGTCTGACATACCAGCATTCAATTAAGTTACATTTTCTGTAAAAAAATAATGTGTATCTTCATCACTTGACAGCAGATCTGAACTCTGATACACAAGTAGAAGTGGGGAAGCCCTACTGTGCCTACACGATCTCAAGAGTTTTATGTTAAGAGTTTATGAAAAACACATGCCTAGGTCAGCAGCCTGACCACTCCACAACAGTGGAGGAAGAAAGTCAGGTTTTCTATTTGGTTTTATTGGTGAGATAAGTGTGATGATCCTACTACAGTTAAGCAGCCAGATCCAGGTTATTCTGGGGCAAGCCCTGAAGGTAGTGTGCATGGCTGAAGGGTGGTATTTCAAGGGTCTGGTTAGTGCCATGAGGTTGTGCAAGAAAGCCAAAACACTGTCATGTTCTGCTCCAGTGAGAGGGAGACCAGGTGTTGTAAATAGCAGATGATTGAGCGAAGAAAGAAACCACAAGAAGCTGCAGAAAGGCTAAAATAGAAAAGGTGTAGAGGTTGCAGGTGCAAGTACCTATCAATTGAAACAGTTGAAGGAGAGTGTCTGTCCTCCTTTCCCTCTAAGCACCCTCTCCAATTTGTATTAACAATGAAGGCAGGACATGAGCAGATTTCTGCTTGAGTATATAGAAGTCCAAAAACATCACCAAACTTTCCTTCCATGCTATTTAATGTGGCTTAAATTCAACCTTAGAAGACATTCCCGTGGGTACTTAGGTTGCATGAATTCTTTGCAGGCGACTGGCAAAAGACCTTGAGGCACAGTCATGCATTTAAGTAGTAAATAGCTGTAGCAGTTAAAGACATTACAACCTCTCCAACTGTTTGTTATTTAGCTTCTGGAAGAAGTGACCACAGTCCCAGCAGTGAATGGAATAGAAACAGGCAAGCATCCCTTAATGAGGCCAGGGAAGAGGTCTGACACCCTCTGAAACAACCTTCCACAGCACCTTAAGCCAAAGGGCTGGATTTTGCAGGGACAGCTGAAGAACACTTGCACACTGGTCTGCACACCCCGAGGACGAGAATTCCAGCACAGCAAAACCAGGTCTGACATAGTTACAAGTATTTACTAATTAAACATTCATCTGAGGCTTTAAAATTTAAAGGGCAATAGTTGCCCTATGGATAAACTTCCCACTATAAACTCAACTCCCAAATCAGTCTGCTATCCCTCATCATCACTGCCCATTCACTGTGCATCATCTGATTCACAGTACTGGGAAATACTGGGAAATAAATAGATTTATTTGGGTTTTATTTTAGATTTTAAATTTGGAAGAGAAAAGAGAAGTGCAGCAAGAAGAATTAGGGCCATCATTTGTGTGGTAGTTTGGAAGCAACCAGAAAGAACTTGAATGATTCTATGGCAGCAAGAGAAAGATGATGGAAAAAGAGGGAAAGATGACCATGCAATTCAGATGTATTAAAGCTTCAGACTGTATGAATCATGGATGCCTCTCAAAATTCTGGAAGACAACCAGTGTTAAGTGATCAAAACAAACTAGACAATAGGACCCATCCTTCTAGAAATATCCATTTAATATATGAAAATATTTATTCATTAAAAAAAAAAAGACATCTGCTGGACAACTAACACAGTTAGCTCTAAAGCCAGTTCACCTGCAGACATGGATGGCAACGCCCAAATGCAAGGCAATGGTCTCAGTCTCAGGATGAAAAATAAAATTGTCATAAATTACCAGGACTAAAGACATTGGTTGCAAATGTAAACTGATAGGATCATGAACAGATCACACCTAGTATAGGTAAAAGAATACTATCAAATTGTCATTTGTATGAAACATAAAAGAAATCTCATGTGTTCCTCATTTCAAAGTATTGAGTTGTTTTGGGAGACTTATGGGTCAGGGCAAAAGTAGATGAAAATGATAATAAAAAGACTAGTTTAAGTGATCAAAAATTATTAATCCAGAATCAAAGAAAGCTCTTTCTGACTGAAAGCTTAAGTGGAGAGTCTCCTATTTAAGTGGAGAGTCAAAATACAACAGCTGAAATAAAGCTGTTTGCAACACAAAAAGACTGCTAGTGTCTATTTATTGGTATGAGGAACAGAAGATTAGGAAAGGACTGGGGACACTTGGAGTAGCAACAAGAATCCTCAGTGGTACCATTGGTTCATGCAAGAGTGAATATTAGTTTGCAGAGTTAATAATGAGGGAACAATTTTTGAATGCTGCTCCCAGTATGACAACAGTCCTTATCATGCTGTCATATACTATTTTCTCACACATCAGAAACTTACCTCATTAGCAACCAGTCAGTTGAATGAAATAAAGGCAACACAGAGTGTGAGGCTCAACACCCCCAGCACATGCCATCCTGTCCTGGCTCCAGCTAAGAGTTAGAACAGCCTGTGTCACACCCAGGCTGTTCTAACCAGAGCAGCAGCCTCTTTCACCAACACCAAATTTATCTGTCTTCACCACACTTGTTCATGAAATAAAAGTACAGAGACAATAAAGGCAAAGTTACCAGATTTGTCCACTCATTTTGAGTGAATGATCCTACTGTTTCTGAATAATCATAATTTATCTGTGGTCCATGAATTGTGGCTATTTATAGAAACCTTCTCCAGCACTGTGCCTGTCTTCGAGCCTTACCTCATGTGGATCCACTTTAATACCCAGAAATGGAAGGACACTGTGTCCACCTGTTGACAGAACGGCTTACACAAGTAGCCTAGCATCTCACAGGAGCACCAAGTGCATCTCTGCCTACATAACACGGTATAAAT
>BJBW01000408.1:89870-138689 GCA_004320125.1 Scolopax mira
GTTCTCCAGTCTGGAGAACAGCGGTCTAACTTTTGTCCTCAAGCACTCATTTCCATCTACTACTGTTCCTAAAAATCTAATCCTCAGCTTTTACTCTCACAGCTTGATTTCTGCCAAGTCCTACCATATCTGCTCCTACTTTTTGGAGTACTGCTTCTACCTGCTTCCTATGCACCCTTTCTCCTCAGCTGAGGGCCAGAGGAAGGACCACTGCAAAGAGAGAAAAGTGACTCTCAGCTCCCAGACGCTGTGACCGGGGCTCCCTGCCAAGATAAACTGCAAGAGCCCAACCCCTCCCTATTTCCCTACAGAGGAAGCTTGTTCACATAAGACAATCGTTGACCTTATTGCCAAGCTTTAACAAGTTTAGGCACAGGACAAGCTCAAGTGAAAGAGAAGGGAAGATGGGGAGATGCTTGATTAAACTGAGAACACCTTCATAAACTGGCCACAGGCATCTCTGACACAAAGCAAGTCCACTCCCTCCTAGATTTCCAAGTCAGACATGCTAGAGTTTCAACTAAGCTGTTGAAAGGCCTCATGCAATGTGGAAAAAAGTTTTTCCCATTCCTTATTTTAGTCTTAACACCAGAAATAACTGAACTTTCACCTAAAAATCTTTCCAAGATATTCCAGCTAAGGTAGGCATCTACTGCAAATCTCTTCATCTCATGTTATTTCAATTTGGATAAGGTTAACATTTAAAAAGTGTGTTTTCCAGTTATTAAATGAAGGGAAATGCCATGAACAATGATTACAGGGCTCAGCATGGAAGAATACACACCTTGCTGTGAAGCAGAGAGGGAGCTTACCTAGGAATCATTAGTGTCTGGCCATAAAGAGGAGGTAACAAAGCTATGGAGAAAAGTTATTAAGCTAGATGAGGAAGATGGGACAGACATACATACACAATGATAGTGTCCACACAGGCAGGTACAGCTGGACCTTAGCTTGGTCAGCCAGTGTGCACAAACTGCCTGGTGCAGAAACTATAGCTGCACTAGCACAGCTTTCAGACCAAGAGAACAAACTCTGTTGGCACCCATTTACATGCCAGTGCCATAGCTTATTAACTCAGCAATCCAGATTTCCAGATCAAAGCTTACCCACATCCACCTGGCTCAGAGAAGAAAGAGCTTGTTAGAGCCTGACTGCATCTGCCAGTTCACCTTATGTTGGTTAGTAGGTAAGTGGTCAAATAGCCTGAAGTTTATATTAGTAAAAGCACATATTACTCCAAGGAAATCCCAAAGAGGGGACCTGTTGGAGATTCCTGTCTGAACCCAGGGAAGAGGGAGCACTCTCAAGCTCCCCAGGTATAGAGTGTAACCTAACAGCATCCTGGATCCAGGTCAGTATGCAACTGAAGTGTGTGTTGCCCCCAACCAGAGACCCACTATAAGAAAAAGCACATTAGAAAGGATACCACCATACTCCTTGGACAATTGGAAAAGCATGTCCATCCCACCACCTAGCCAACCTCTGCTGAAGCAGCACAGTCAGGAATTATCCCTTCTTCTCTCTCCAAAGGTGTTTTTTGTGACCAAAACACAAAAACTAGGCAGGGAAGAGGGATCCTTTGAGAATGTATCCTTAATGGCTGTGACTCTTATGAGTTTTAATGTTCAGGATCACTTAGTCCACTCTGAAGGTTATGAAAGGGGGTGAAGTTAGCCAAGAGACATACAGAGGAAGAGATGCTGTAACATAAGGGCAGCCATTAAGTGGCTTGGCCTCCTCCAGACCCATAACACCATCTGCATTATCATTTCCTGTCATAAAGGTAGGAAACCAGTTTGAACAATATGTTCCTTACAGGCAGGAGAGGGACCCAAAGTTGGGATTTAACCAGCCTCCACAGTGACAAGTTCAGAGATTTCTAAAATTTAGAGAGATGCAGCCAAAGAACAGGCATATGCTCCCTCTGTGAGTTACATTATCTGACAACATAACTTGTCAAACGGTACTCTTGCAAACTCCCTGGAAAGCATAAAACATGAGGGTCACTGTTTTGGGGGGAGGGAGGGAGGAAGGAATTCAGGACAGAATGATGTCAACTTTTGGAAATCACTTAAGTACAAGAGCACCTTAATGTCCATGTATGTGCCAGGAGTTAGGTACAGCTGTAGCTTCAGAATTCAAATGGAAATGAAAACACACTAACAGGGCAACGATTATACAGCACACACAAAACACTTAAAATTCTAGTTATGAACCTCATTAAAGCAATTAAAAACAACTGATATTTTCAATAAGCAGGGGAGGAGCACCCACTCAAGCCAAGTTCTTCCATCTCATTACCCAAGCTGGCTCTTTCTTTTCCTCAGTCACTGTGAAGCCTTGTTTGTTTCAAGCTGGCACTGCCACAGATCAGCCTCTCTTCTTGGCTCTCAAGCAACTGCAGAGCAGATGAAGTGGACAGATGCTATTACAATTACAAGTTCCATTCAACGAGTCAGACCCTCTAAAGCATTAAAATGCAGCCTGAATTTTTATTATAAAACAGTGCACAAGTACACCAAAATAGAAACAGCAGAATCCTGGCACTTTGGTGATTCAAAAAGAAGCAACTTCGTTGTGCCCTTACTTCAACTGGAGTGCCTCTGTCAGCACGGAGGGATCAGGGTTATGGGCAGATAAGAATATCACCTCTCAATACAATTCCTATGAAGGCTCCCTTTATGGGCAAGCCTTTGTGAAAGGGGATAGGGAAAGGACCTCCACATCCAGAGGAAGGGTCCCCACTCACCTTCCCTGAATATCTTCATCTTCCCCAGAACACAAGCCTGCCTGCATTGACTCTCGACATAGAGGCAGCTGCTCTCTTTGCAAATGCCACTGCAGTTTGGCCTTTCCTTCAATTAGAAGGTTAAAGGGCAGGAAGACGATGGCAACACACCATACTTTCCTCTGGACAAACTCCTTACAGCTACAGGCTGCCCAAATGCTAAATTTAAATCAGCTGCTTACTTCCTACATCAGAACATGGTTAGCACATACAACATTTTACCCTGTATAAGGAAAAGGTAAACCAGCCAACCATGCCAAAAGCCAGCTGGAAGAGGGGAAAAGGAAGGTTAAGTTAAAATACAGCAAGACAGGTACAAGCACTGACAAATCATTCGGTGAAGTTGCTCAGGGAAAGGGAGGCAGGGCCAATTTCAGAGGACAGCTCCATATATAGAGGCTATGCAACTGAAGGGGCTGGGAATAGGAGCAATGGAAAATCTGGACTGCTCTCCTGCTGCTGTCTTCTGATGCATCGTGGACAGATGCTGCACATCACATCTAAACTACCTTTTCGCCCCACAGCTATGCCAATACCAGGCTTGGAATAAAACTTGCTATCACTTAGCATATAACAGAGCATGTAGTTGAAAAAGCTTTAGACATATTTACTTGATGCTAGCCCTTTATAATAGTATCAGGTTGTCACAGATGAAGCATCAAAATTTCCATGAGCTGTTTTCAATATAAATTCTGGCCTACCTACACCAAGAATGATGGCAATGGAATTTCCAACTGCAGGTCAGCAGCTCTCTAATTAGTAAAGGCTAATCAGCCACTAAAATTCACTGTACACTTCTGCAATGTGACCATTACTGTCAGAGACACCTCTGTGTTTATACAGAACATATGAGAATGTGACCCCAGCCAAATGCTCTAAAACTGGCTCTGCAGAAGAGGAAACCTTGGTCCTCTCTTTCCACAGCACCACGTTCTGTTTACTAGCAGGGCCACAAAGCTCCTATTGAAAACATAATGTGTTAGGAGGGTTAAACTGGAGTTTTACTGCATTTCAAACTCTGCCAACTCAGTGGAAGCCGGGCTTGCCTAGCAGACACACTGCCTACTGTTGGGTCACCAACACACCCATCAAGTTTTCTTGGCTGGAAGGAAGACTTTGTGCTCTTTCAGAGGGCCATGCCTTTTTACTCAGATGCCCTTAGAGCCAGCATGGGCTGGCTGCCACGTTTCAGGGGCTGCGTTCTCCCATCAGCAGCGGGGAGGTCATTCTGTACATGTGGATGCAGCCTGCGACTCCATAAACAGCACTGGAGGCTTCTGCAGGCACCTCGGCCAAAAAAGATAAATAACAGATCCTTTTACTTTTCTTCTCACCACTACTGTTCAAGAACCTTTTCACTCCTCAGCTTTTAATTTTTTTTAATAATTATATGCGAGCTAAGGAAGTAATCTGCCAAAAAAAAAAAAAAAAATCAACAGGGGTAACTTTTCCTCTAATTAGCTGTTAAATGAGCTTTTGTAAAAACGAAAAACACACATACACACACTACTTAACTTAGGGGGTTGGGTTTTGTTTGGTTCTTTTTAGAAAATTTATTTCTTAGTATCCTTTGTTTTAACAAGTTTTCAAAAGAGCCTATTATGTAGGTGACTGAAAATACTTACCCTGGGCTCTGGACTTGCTATTTTTAGTTTGGCATTTATCTGTTGCTTGAATGGGTGACTGAAACACCAGTCAGGGGTCACACATTTGCAGTGCAGACTCTGGTCTGCCCGAACACAGTTCTTGTATGAGCAGCTGTTTAGGAAGCACTTGCTCAGATCTCCTGCCACAAAGCATCCAACAGTAAGAAACCAAAATAGGCTCCGACTTGAAACAGAACAGCTCCTAGGAATCCCATACTGGCCAAAAAACCACAGTTTGGCAAGCCTTTCTTGGTTCAGGGCCCCATTGCTTATTTAAATACTTCCATCGGTTCATTTAGGAAATGAAAGTTAAGAGCCAGATACAACTTATTTACTCTTTATTTTACCATGTGGGTATTTGATAACTTCAGAAAAATTGTGACAGCCCTTAAAAACCAGATTGTTTTTAACTATAACACTGATGCAGCTGCCTAGTACAACAGAAACATGGCCACTTCTCTTGAATACAGAGAATACCTCTTTGTGCTTTCCTCTCCTGGCTGGGAAATGTTTGCCGAGTCTACAAGGAAAAGTCATCACAGATGTAGCTGCTACATTAGAAAAAGGCATTGTCCTGGTTTCAGCCAGGAAAGAGGTAGTTTTCTTTCTAGTGATTGCTGTGAAAGGAATGTCAATAACATATATTGTTTTAGTTGTCGTTAAGTGATATTTCTACTTTTCAAGGGCTCTTTTCAGCTTCCCATAGAAGCTCAGAAGGAGCACAGACAGCAAGTGGAATGGCCAATGGAACATTCCGCACCGTAGAGATCATACTCAGTATATAAATGGGGTTAGCTGGGGTGGGGAGCAGGGGAAATCCACAATCGCTGCTCAGGAAGGTACCAGATCTCTCACCAGATGGTGAGAGAATGACTTGTTTTCCTTTTCTGTTATCTTCTATTAAACTGCCTTTATCTCAGACCACAAGGGTCTTTTCCTTTCCCTTTTCCCTCTCTTCTCCCTGCCCTTCTGGAGTGAAGGGGGAGAACTGTGCAAGCAGCTGTGTGGTCCTGTCAGCCAGGGTTAACCCCTGACAGGTATCCTTCCCCAACATTTCTCTACAGACAAAATAGCAGGAGACAGAAAGAAATAGACAAGGAAAACTCCGTTTCTTTACCACTTGACAATTTAATAAATGCCTCATCTGAAAAGTTTGTATCAGTGGAAGACAGAGAAAATGAGTAAGTGCTGGAAAGTGGAAGCTGAACATAAAGTTCAGACTATATTCTCTCTGCCATTGCTATGGGTATATTAATTCCTTTCAACACGGAGATCTTAAATGGAAGCATTCAGTTCGTTCTTGCATTGAAACATTGTCTTCCCAGCTGGTTTAACTAGGCTGTCTGGCAGCATCACTCCTCCTTCAGACTTGCAAAAGTACCATTTCATATATGCTCATGCATCCTATATGTTATCCCATTTCAGTTAACATCTAGCTGCCCATACGTTTTAGCCCACTCTGTTTTACAAAATCCTTTAATTATATACAAATGTAGCATATTTTAAATTAATTTAGGCTTTGGGCTTCTTTTTAGGATACCTCCATTTAAAAAGCTCTAAGGAATCTGGCAAAAATGTCTTCCCATTCACTTAATTTCAAGTATACACATTCACTCTTTCCTGAAAGTCTGCAAACCAGGTTGTAAGGAGGCATTACATGCAAAACAGTTCATTGCAAAGAAGTCCAAAGCAGCACCAAAGTTTCCAGCAAACCCTTCTGAGTCTCAACTCCTCCCACATTCTTCCACCCATTTCACTATGAAGCCCCCCTATGTCCCTACAGGCACACTTACCTATCCCAAGAGAAGAAAACCTTTGCTGACTGCCAAAGAATGGCACCCTCAAGAGAGGGCCAACCTTATAAAGGGTATTGCCATCTTCAGAACACAAACTGTGCAAGTATCATTTGACAGAGTCTGCAGATGACCTGCAACAACTGTTTTAAGAACAGCTGTAACAGTTCTACCACACTAACTGCCTTCCATGGTAGCCTGTAGCATCAGGACCTCCTATTTCAGCTCCCAGGACCCTTCAGCTTTTTCAATTGAAGTCTCACTTTGCTGTGGTCAGACCAAAATTTGTTCTCCTTCTCCTGCTTGAACTTCAAGATTTGTCTTTAAGCAGATGTCATAAGTACATGTTAAAATATTTTCCTCCATCTTTCACAGAAGCACAAACATGCAAAGTCAGGGCTTGCCAGTAATCTCTAATCATCTGCATTGCTGGAAATGGTCACAAGCTGAAGAAAAATGTGTTTCTCTTCCCAGTGGCATTCCAGAAGAATTAAAGAGTTATGGATGATATGAATTATTTTTTTCTCTCTCACAGGAATAAAAGCTTTGTGGTTCCATAACCATAGAGTCATTTAAGACACATTGAAGGAGAAAATCATAGCATTAGGCAAGATATCTGTTATTTTGGCTTGGCATAAAAGTAAAAAAAAAAAAAAGTCATTCTGAAGCATCTAATTTACTCACAGCTTGACTTTTTAAATGTTCAAGAGCCCATCATCTTCCAGGACATGTTATCTTGCCAGCAGCAAATATGTGGCAGATCTTTTCACATTGAATAATGAAAACTTGTCAGTGGCTACATGATCACAACAGTGTTAGCCAACTCAAAGCACTGAGGTGCCCCTCTGCTTCTCAGATACACAAACAGGCAATATTCTCCAAAACAACCATAAAAATTCCGGATGCTCATGCAACAGCTGCTGGCCCTCACAAATCACCGTGGCCCAAAGATGATGCAGGCAAACAGAGCAAGTCCAGGACTCATGAAGGCCCTTAAATGAGATGAACTTACAGACTGGCAGTATCAAGAATAGAGAAACTGCAAGTGGGCTGAACTAAAGGGAAAGAACCCCAACAATCTGCTGAAGGACAAACACTAATTTTTTTTGCTCCCCCCTTAACCACAACTCACATTTACAAACTAAAAAAGCCCAATTTCTTAAGCTTTTTTCCTATGACTGAAATACAGCTCTGGGAAAGGACTATTTTTGAAAAGCTACATCAAGCCTAACCCTTCATCGCTAGACTGGAGCCCTGGCAGAGGGGCTATAACACTGTTAGCATGAGCGTGATACTATTCTTAAGTATGTTAATTAACACAGTAGGCAAAAAAAAAGGTGGGGAGTGGAAGACTATTTCAAAGGGAGTATAATTTTCTCAAGTATCCCTTAAATGCTGGAAGGAGCCACATGCAATTATCAGGGACACCAAAACTTCCCAGAAAGGAAGGAACTCACACACTCAAGATCCCATTTCTTAAATAGCTTCTTGTTTCTGAAGGACAGAAGACACCAGGACTACCTGGGATCCAAAGCAATTTAGTGTAAATCAGAGATCCTCTGCTACTCCTGGAAGACCAGAACACAGAGTTATCATTGAGTTTCCAGAGGCCAAAACAAGGAGGTGTCAGCAGGGTCTTTGCCAACTAGACACAGTTTTTCAGACGGAATCCAAATGAGTGCAGCAGTCTTCCAGTTTTCTTTTGAAGTCATTTACCTACTATGCAAAGCATTTCCAGCAGCTTCAGTATATTAAAAATACATCCAAACAGTAGCTTCATTCAGTTGGATGTTATACTGAATCGCAATACTATTTCCCATTACGCCATCCAACAGCATACTATATACACTGTGTGCACATATATATATACACACACACTCACCCTTCAGAAGCATGTTAATAGACCACAAATATGGACCTACATGCACATGTGTGTGAACAGTTGCCTGTTGTTATAGAAAGTTACCAGAAGAGAAAAAAAATAAATCTGTACCTAGAATTCTGCAATGAAAATATAGGTAGCGAGGCCTTGAAGAAGCATGGCTTGCTGTGGCAGAGCAGAGCATGTTAACAAGCCATCTGTTCATTATAACAAGCTCAACAGGATTCAGCTTCTAGCTGCAGAGATGCTACCTACAGCATGTCCCTTGATCAAGCAGGCAGTTGTTGGATATTGCCAAAGTCTTGCCACATCCCTTTCAGAGAACATGTTATATGTATCTGCCACCAGCACAGTCTGGATTTAAAAACTGCTTTCCCAGAAGGCTTTGCCTTTGAGCAAAATTAGTCACACTAACAAGCAGCCCAGAGTCAGGTTCCTCCACCTAGAGATAGGCAGGCATAACCCGTGCTATTTGCTTAAAGCTCTCGACTCCTCCTCTCAGGGTGGAGAGACACACATTGTGTTTCCAGGAACACTAACACTGAAGAACATGAAATCTGTTCTCAGAATAGATACTGGCTCTTCAGACAAGAACAACGTTTCTCTCTAGTTCTTTGCAAGGAGAGTCTTTCAGTCTCTCCCTATGTTTTCTCCCCTTCCAACAGAGAAATTATGAAACAGCTGTTGCTTTTGCCAGCTTTGTGAGAGGCAGAGAGCAGCAGTCAGAAGTAGCAGCAGGGGAACAAGACTGTAATGTACCCCGGGTCCCATCTGTTGAGAATGGGGAACAAGACAGAGGGCAAGGAAGCAAACAGGGACTCCAACATACAGTCAAAGAGCTACTTTCACACACCTATATCTTATTTTCTTTGGCTCAACATCCAGCAACTGCAGCTAGGGAGAGGGGAAAACTCTTCAAGTCAAACGTACATCAATCAATTTAGTACCCTCATAGTATTCACAAGTAAGTCATTTAATTAATACACTGTGCAGCCAGTATTTTGGCTTAGTTGTTACTCTGCCATGTGGCAAACTAGACAAAGCAGATGGTCAATAAGCTCTGTTAAACTGTCAGGGCTAGCAATTATGAAGAGACAAAACAGCTTTCTGCTAGTTCCAAAATTTTTAAGCTAAATCTCAGCAACCTCAGTTCAGTTTCTCCTCCTAAAAAAGCTGGCATCAAAAGACTCAAGATTAAACTAATAACTTTCCCGAGGCTCCAATCCCAAAGTTTAGAGCATACCAGGCCACATTCTAAAAGATACTCAAGTTCATTAAAAGGCAGAAAAATGTGAGAATAGCCAATACCATTTGCACTACTCTAACTACACTGATTAGTTAAATCACCTATTTTGCATCTTAAAAAAAAATAGTAAGTGTAGCACTTAAGAGATAAGAATGATATTAACTCATCAGCCTTTGAATTCCAAACAGGGAAGCCAGCACAGCATAAGTCTTACTTAAAAGGATGAATTGGTTAACAAGTCAAATTCCAAAATATTTTCAAAATATTTGAAGTTGTCACACTTAAGCTCTGAAACAAATCTTAGACACTTTACCTTGCACATACCTCCAAGATAGTACTTGGATCCTCAAAACAGACGCTCCAAACAAATAACCAAGCAAAGGTGAAGCCTGGTTCAGCAAAGAGGACAAGCTTTGCCAGGTTAGAGGAGAAGGTTTCTGTCAGGGTGCACAGCTACACTGTGTTTTGTTCTGCTACAATCCACCTCTTCACGCTACAGGAGCCTCTCTGCCTGCTCACCAAGAGACATTCACGAAGGGACCTTGTTCTGAAGTGCCTCTGGAAACAAGTGTTCTCATTTTGACAACAACACGCCTCTGCCTCCCCTACCACCTCCCCTGACAGCAGGCTTTTCTTCAAGGCCTTTAGGTGGTACAGCTTAACTCCTGTGTTTCACCCACAGAAAAGCACACCACGCTGTTTTAGAGCAGAGCACTGTTATGATAGCCCTAATCCCAGCTGCAGCAAACTCAGCCAGCAAAACAGGACATACTTGCAGCCCTGGGGCTCCACAGAGCTCTTCTGAAATGAAGCAAAAATAAGGACACTGGTATCTCTATAGGGCCCAGGCAAGGAATGTTGCAGTTTACCTGAAGAAGGTGGGAAGTTCTGCTTTCCATATAAAAGCAGCTGAAGCTCTACAACAGGCCACTATGAACAACTAACTTGTTAGTGTCCAACAAACCAACATCTTAAACAGAGACAACCAAATAATGAATGTGTTTGCTTAGCACAAGGTAGAAAGTGAAGTTTTCTATTTTAAGGCAAACTTCAACCACTCAAAGGTTCATTTATCTACATCCATAGGCTTCAGTCTCACATAGGTTATCATATTAACGACCACAACACCAGCATGTTTTGCTCCCAGGGCCATAAGGAACCCAGGTGGTGCCACCTTTGTGTTCATAAGCAAAATATTATCAGGGAAGCCTTCTGCACCCAAGGTCCAAAATGGCCTTCATCTTTACCATGCTACTTTGAGGCCAGCCACCTCAGAGGAGATTTTTAGCCTATCAGCAGCTTTGGATGAATCCTGTAGCAGCTCGCTTGGGTGCGTTACAGTCACCATCACCAGACTCCTCAGCACCACATTTTTCAGGCAGTACCATCTCTCATTTGTGTTTGCAAACACATGCTTATCACAGTAGGGCTCTAATCTTAGTTGCTCGGCCTAGCAAAAGCTTCTCCAACAGCCACCAAAGTAATTTTAACCGCAAATTCATTGGCATCATTCAGAAGCTGCTGGCAAGAGAAATTAAGGAGTCAAGAGACACATCAATATTGTTTGTCTAAGTTATCTCATGATTTGTGTAATATGGGCTCAAAATTTCTGTGTCTTGAACTCAGCCAATGCAATATATGTACAGCAAGGAGCTAGACCAACACGGGTAAGAACCACGTGAGGCTGTAACAGCATGGTTTTCCTCCTTCTGGACAACATTGGCTAGTTTTTAGCCTCTGGCTGTCTTTCAAGAAACCATTCAAAGAATTTACCTGGATTCATACTTCAGTTACTCATGCCTATGAGTTTCATTTTCCTTCCACTATCTTGCACCTTGGAGGTTAGCTTTCTCCTTCCTTTAACTTCACTCCTTTCAAACAAACACGTTGATCACGTGAGAACAAAAACTCATGCATGTGAAGCTGCTTAGTACGTAAACAGTCATACTGAACTCAAGAGCAGCTGTCTTCCAGAATGAGACCTTCATCTGATCAAAGTCATTTGCCTTGAGCAACATTTTAAAGCAAAGCTACAGAAATGACATTTTTACTGAGGCCCAGGACTCACAAGTCTTCTCACCTGGCTTTCTACATCTACCATCCATCTACAGTAAACAAGGGGGACCTGTAGAGATAGCATCAAACAATTACAGCATAGAGGTCTGTCTCAAATCAGATGAATCTTACTAATGGTATCTCTCATATACCTGCATGGAAGACCTGTATCCATCCTCCTGCTATGGAGCAAATGCCCTTCTTTGGACCTTGATAAAGTTAACCCATGTACCTTGGTAAAGGTTGACTCAGGACACAAGACTAAGGATAAACTATGTTAAAGTCTGGCTGATTGTGTTACTCGTACTGCTTCACCAAGAGAGAAATGTTAGAAATCACAATTAATGTCACTTCGTTTTTCCATCTGTTGCACTGTATTTTGAGATTAAACTTTTTTTACTACCAGATCAGATGAAATACATGAAAAGTTTTAAAGATGGGCACTACCAGCTGGCTACTTTTACCACCCAAGAAATGTTAATTCGGCAGTGCCAAAAAAAACCCAAATAAACACTAGGCTGTCTCAAGTTAAACACTTAACTTGAACAGCTTTTAATTAGTTTACTCAATATAGTACTGCTTTGAAGAAAATTATTTTCTATTTCCAGATACAAGAAAAGGAAGTAATACAATCTGAGCATCTTTTCAGCTCCAGTTCTTAAACATAATTTACCTTTTTTCTCATTAATACACCTTAGTCAAAGAGCTGCCTATTTTGCATTCTTCTCACATTATTCCACCTTTGAAATCAAAGATAGAATTGGAAATGCAAGAGAAGAAAATTTCAAGCAATTAAACATTACAACTTAAAGTGGTATATGATACAAAGAAGTCATTGTTCCACTCGGTGCTTGTCAGGTTGCACCTGGAATTCTGCATTCAGTTTTGGTCCCTGCTGTACAGAAAAGATGTGGACAGGCTGGAGAGGGTCCAGAGGAGGGTCACCAACATGATCAAAGGACTGGGGAGCCTGCCGTGTGAGGAAAGTCTGAGAGAATTGGGTTTGTTCAACCTTAAGAGAGACCTTATCACCATGTTCCAGCATTTAAAGGGTGGCTACAAAGAAGATGAAGACTCCCTTTTCAAAAGGGGTGACACAAAACACACAAGGAGTAATGGGTACAAGTTACTCCTGGGGAGATTCAGATTGGACACAAGAGGAAATTTTCTCACAATGAGAACAATCAGCCCTTGGAATAATCTCTCCTGGGAAGTGGTGGATTCCCCAATATTGGACACTTAAGTTCAGCTGGACAAGGTGCTGGGCATCTATGCTTTTGCCAAGAAAAGTTGGACCAGATGATCCTTGAGGTCCATTCCAACTGGATATTCTATGATTCTGTGTAAAGGACAGCAGTGTTCTCACTGACACACTGTACTCAGCATATAGATTCAAACCCAGAGTTTTTAGGTGGCAGTGAGGTACGTATAAGAAACATAACATCATTACCCCATAGGGCATAGATAAGGTACTAACCCCAAGGAATCCAAAATGAAGTTCTTCAATGAAGATCCTTCTCAAATGACCCAGGCCTACAAAATACCTGAATATAAACCAAATAGCTACAGCAGCCTATTTCCATTCTAGGGACAAAATGAAAACTTTCTGCAAACAGAAATCAGATAAAAAACTGAGCTCACAGCCAAAATTGAGAACCGATGCCATCAAAAGGAACCCAGAAGCACTTCTGCACATCTTTAAAGCATTGGGTCCTGGTCTGTTTAATACAGAACACCCAATTCAAAGGAAATTTGAATTCAAAGTATAATAATGCGTTAAACAAACAATCAAATTATTTTTAACGGGCTATTTTTCTTACAAACATTGAAAGTACAAACATCTGAAGCCCTTGCAGAGATTAACCTTGACATAAACATGTTCATGAGGATGACTCCTATATCTTTGCTCCTCCAGATTCTCACAGGCCTGTTTCTATTTCCACCTACGGATTTTCTCAAATAGAATATACTCTGGGAACACCAGAGACAGTAATCAAGTCTTCAGACATGAAAATGCATGAACGTGCACGCAGAAGCAGGTGGAAGGAAGGGAATAAGATCAAAGTCAGGCACTCCCCTTCCCTCCCTGGGAAAAAAAAAAAATAAAGAGAGGAAGCTCCATGCTGCTCCTGTCTCATATTTCTATTGTTTCTCTGCTTTAAAAGGTTTTAGTCATCAATAGTTTTCAGCACAAACTACATACAGTGCATCCTGAAACAGTTAACTTCCACAAGATTTCTT
The DNA here is from genome assembly GCA_004320125.1 of Scolopax mira. NCBI lineage: Eukaryota > Metazoa > Chordata > Aves > Charadriiformes > Scolopacidae > Scolopax > Scolopax mira. The sequence continues at coordinate 103,522 of BJBW01000408.1, forward strand.
GTAGAAGTGTTCACCTGGCTCCCAGGGTAACCTACAGGACCACAGGGGGTCTGGGAGGGTGGTGTTTTCAGCTGAGTTATTTTAGAATGTGGCACACAAAAGAGCAATGACTGTCAATGAAGTAGCACAACAAAGTAGATTCAGGGGATGAATAACTTGAAAATCAGTTTCATAACAAAGTCTGACTTGTTACTAACCAGTGTTTTATTTAAGATGATGTCCACTTAAAAGTGAACAGTCTTCCACAAACCAAAGAGGACACTATGATCTGCCACAAGTAGCAGATTTAGGTCTGATCTGTTGGAGGCCAACATAGGAGCTACTCAGGAGAGGGTGGTGTACCACATTTGTATTTGGATTCCTCACATCTGTTCTTAGAACAGAGCAGAAGCAATGACACAGGTAAGGGAGGACCAGAGCTAAGGAATTATGGCTTTCCTTCAATTCGTATCTTGATTCTCAGGTGCCCAAATAAAGCTCTTCCCTTATTAAGAGTAGAAAGTGGCATTCCTCAGGGGCCAGTATTAGGAACAGGTGCTGTTCGACATCTTGATCAGCGACATGGACAGTGGGATTGGGTGGACCCTCAGCGACTTTGCTGATGACACCAAGCTGAGCAGTGCAGTTGACACATTTGAGGGAAGGGATGGAACCCTGGACAGGCTTCGGAGGTGGGCCTGTGTGAACCACATGAAGTTCAACAAGGCCAAGTGCAAGATCCTGCACAAATACAGGCTGGGCAGAGAATGGATTGAGAGCAGCCGTGAGGAGAAGAACTTGGGGATGTTGGTTGTAGAGAAGCTTAACACGAGCTGATAACATGTGCCCACAGTCCAGAAAGCCAACTGCATCCTGGGCTGCATCAAAAGATGCGTGGCCAACAGGGTGAGGGAAGTGATTCTGCGCCTCTGCTCATGAGACCTGGAGTATTGTGTCCAGCTTTGGAGACCCAAACATAAGAAGGAACTGGCCTGTTGGAGTGAATCCACAGGACAGCCACAAAGATGAGAGGGATGGAGCACCTCTGCTACGAAGGCAGCCAGAGAGTTTGGGTTGTTCAGCCTGGAGAAGAGAGCAAAGGCTCCAGGGATACCTATAATGGCCTTCCAGAACCTGAAGGGGGCCTACAAGAGAGCTGGAGAGGGACTCTTTATCAGGGAGTGTAGTGTAGGGAAAGGACAAGAGGCAATGGTTTAAAACTGAAAGAGGGGAGATTTAGATTAGGTATTAGGAAGAAATTATTTACTGCCAGAGTGGTGAGACACTGGGACAGGTTGCCCATGGAAGTTGTGGATGGCCCATCCCTGGAGGTGTTCAAGGCCAGGCTGGGTGGGGATTTGAGCAACCTGCTCCAGTGGGAGGTGTCCCTGCCCATGGCAGGGGGTTGGAACTACATAATATTTAAGGTCCCTTCAAACTCAAGCCATTCTGTGATTCTGTAACAGCTTACCTATGCGGATTCACTACTACCTAATAAAAGATGAAGTCCTCCCCTTCAGTGAAGATATTCATAGGGTCTTAAGTTTTGTGAAAATGGGCAGCTAAATTCTACAGCCATCATCATGTTATGATATCATTATCCCTCTGGCCAAATTCAAGGTAGCATTACAAGAGATAACACAAGAAACACAAGATTTTCTGCAAAACACTTTCAGCTTGCCATTTTAGCTTAATAATGGAAACAAATACACTCATGTCTTTAAAATACAACCAAGCCTGTTCTAGTGCCAGTCCAAACTGGTACTGGACAGAGAAGCAGCTTTCAGGAGTTGCATTTGAATGGGTTCAGCAAGCTGTTCTGAGCTTGGAAACAAGAATTTATACCCATAAAAATAATCTGCTCCTGCTCAGCTTTTGAGTGCCTTGTATCACCAGCTCACAAGACTTTCTGCAGTGATAGAGGACCCTCTTAAAATTCATACTGATAAATCAGTGCTCAGGTAGCCCCAAAGCTTTTTTTTTCCTTCTCCCAAATTCAAAGCCTGAGCTTTAGAGGACTCCCCAGGCAGCATCACAATAGCATGTAAATTGCTCTTTCTTGAACCTACATTGCCTAAAAAAAGAGAGTCTTCTCTAAAACTGGTAATCTAAAACATGTTTGCATACCACATTAGCCACAACCTGCAAGGGGTGCACATTTCTTTAATATTTTCTCTTATCAATGAACAACGAAACAAAACAAGGAAAGAGTCAACATAATCAAAGTGACAGGTGGATTTCGAAAATCACTTCAGGCCACAGCTAATAATAGAATACCCAACTTCAAATAAAATATTAGGATGAGTAGTCTGACACCCTCAAATGCTAAAGAAACTAGTGCTTTTCCAAGAGCTGGTCAGGGAGAGGGAGCATCCCAAAATACAGAAGCAGCATGAGAATTTTCTCATGCAGTCATTGCCCTGAATCCAACTTCCTGGATAAACTTCTTCCTCCAATTAAGGGGAGCTGGCCTGCTTGCATATGCAACCTCCAGAAGCAAGCTCTGCTCCAGCAAACCCAAGCCAAAGCATTCTCAGTCTAGCTGAGAAGAGGCACTGTCTGGCACAAGGTGGTATCAACAACTACTTCCCACCCAACATCTTTTGGTGCTAGGCTTCTTAATCATTCAAATGGCCAGTGAAAGCAGTTTAAAATCCAGCTCATCACTTTCAGGATGTCTAACCACATGCTCATTCTGGAGACATTACAACCACACTTTCCACCCCTGCACACCCCTGTTTATTGAACTTCACTGTCAGAGCAGTGGCTTAAGAAATGTCTGACTGCCTCCTGTGACAGAGGGCTTGGACAGCTTGGGACATTTAAGAGGTCTGCTGGCTCAAAGACAACATAAAGCACTGGGGGAGAAAGAACTGTTTTCTGAAAATAAAGATAAATTTGAGGTGCTCCTGAAGTAGCTACATCTGGACACTGTTTGAGGATCCCACTTCCTGATTATTGCCCTAAGCTACCCAATAGCTACTTTGAATCCTCCTCAAATTCTTCCAAATCCAGATGCTTTGGAAGAGAAAAGATGGAGCAACTGTCTCAAACCCATATTCACAGCTTGTAGAAGGTACATATAAACAACACTATTTCTCCCACGGGCAGGCAACAAAGATAAGGCACAAAGGGTCCAGCTCTGCACACATGGTACCAGGCACAGAAATCAGGACCCTAATAAATCCTCCATTCATAATATGCAGTGCTACCTTCCATAAGAAGGGTTCACAGGTTAAAATCTACTGAATATGGAAGAAACGCAGCAGCCGTTGCCTAGTCATTCCAGCACAGCAGAATACAGGCATCCAGGGAGCATTTTATGACCATGAAATAGTCTAACCCAAGCATTTTAACTGGCCTATGAAATAGAGAGTTAAAAGAAGGTGGCATAATCCATTGCTGCTCACTAAAATCAAGCATATTCAACATTCTTTTGTTTGAAATCCCCATTACCTACAGCTGCAAGCAGGAGATGAGCTGTGCCAAGAATACTCTTAACGTTTATTTCACTTTAAAAATGCCAAGGATCCTTCATATAATGCCTTTGGCACCTACCAATAACTGAAGACAAGCCAAGTCATAGGGCACTTTGAAACACAAAAATATTCAAAACCAAACACAAACTTGCAACATCATTTTCCAATCCAAAGGGATTAAACAATTATGTACTTAATTAGAAAAAAATAGGACATCAGTTTCACCTTGTTTCTATGCAGACCAGAACTCATTTCCTGCTGTGGTTTCAGATGTAGCTCTATATTGCTACTTAGGCAAAGACAGTAAGTAGAGCAGGTTAATTTTTAAGAACACCACCACATAGGAACTTTACAAATAAAGAAAAAGTACTCACAGAGGGGAAAAAAAAAGAACTACCTTTTTATAATTGAAGGGAATCCAGGATGTATGCACTCAAATAGGGAATATTCATGTTAAATCCTGAAATAGTTCAGAGTGAGCCAAAGGAGAAAGAACAGCTGGTTGATTTTCCAATCTACAGGGAAGATTCCAAATATACCGAGGAATAAGTGAGGGTAAATTAAAATTGTAGTTAAACATTACTCATCTCTTCTTAAGCACAGCTCAGTGGCTTATGTTATATACAAGTTCAACCTGGCAATCTGGCTCAGGTGATAAGATTTGTTTTGAGCACCAGGCTAAAGTTTTACATCAAAGTACCTTCACATTGCCCTAGCAGCCAAGGCAATGACATCTGCCTGGTTTGACTTTTCTTTATTCATAAGAAACTACTCCAGCCTTACTTTAACACTGTTTTATAGTAAGTCAGCTTTGGCCTTTGCTCATGCATTGCTCCTAATGAGCTCCTACACACACAAGTAGTCCACCGTGTACTTGTTGCTCTGCTCCCAGCCACTCCAGCCTATTTGAAGCTACAGGCAAAAGCCCCACTGATGCTTATTTGTGGGCTGGTACTCTTCCACCTTTTGATGATATAGCCCTTTGATTACACCCCTAAAGCAATTTCAGTCATTTGATACTTTCCCACAATATCTTCCTCCCTTCCTCCTCAAAATATGCCTCAAGGATAGTCACGTTCCCACAATTCACTGGGAAATAAAGAGCAGCTCAGTTTACTGCAGGAAAAAAAAAAATCTATGGGATTAAGACACCAGCAGTCCTAGCAACAGGCATATGGGACTGAAGTGCCTAGGTACACAGTGACCTATTCAGTTTACAACTGCACCAGACCTGGGAGCCCAAATTAGTCCATCTGCTCTGCATCTGGCTGTGTTTTACATGCACAGCTATATTGCACACAGAAGAAACATACGAACTGAACACCAAGCTCCTTTATACACTTACAAGACTGCTATTCAGGACTTGCAGAAGTTTACAATTCATAAAGAAGCCTGTTGTCAATAAGGAGCTCCACATTCAGGAAACCATAATTACAGATCGTGAATGAAGGCAGTCCTGCAATTAAACTAGATGAATGAATGCAACAACCTTACAGTAGGATCTTACTATGAAGTATGTGTGTGACATTGGGGAAGCCATAAAGTGATTGTTTCCGCTTCTGACGTGGAGGAAATACTTAGCTAGCCCTTAGTTCTGAAGCTTTGTTCATTAACCTTTGAGCACTTGAGACTGACTGTGCTTCAGAATTAAAGCAACATAAATATTTTTCTGGGAAATAGGAAGAATAAGATCCTGTGAATAGGAGTCAAATTAAAGCTGAACTCAGTTTTATAAATCTGTCTTCCAGTTATTTGACTGTCCTCAGTTGCACAGCCTCAATGTTACATTAAAAGGCTTCTTCATTTTAACTGCATATAATTTTTCTTGAGATGTGTGTTTAATACTGGCAGTTAAATGGATCATTAGGATTGGAAATGTTCATCTCTTTGGAGATTAATCCGATGGAGCAGGGTAAGTTCCTGTTTTCAAAGCTGCCATTAGCCTGCTGATAGTTTTCTTCAAGGCACCATTAACACAGCAGCAACCAAGACTGGCTTACATTGCTGCAAAGAAACTATTAGCCAATGACTTTAATCCTTTTTCCCTTACCTACATAAATCTTTGCAGAAATCTTTGCAGTCAGGCCGTACTCTGAATATTATGAGGATACAACCAGAAAAGTCATCAGCTCCTGCAAGTCCTTTTATTGTGTGTTATCTGCCACTGCACTTCCACGACAAAGGGGGTTGCATGGCTGACTTCTGGAAGAACACTGGAACAGAAATAGTATTTGGACTCCTACCATTTTTCCTCCTTTTTACACCTGTAGCCAGTACCCATTTCCCAACAGGGCTGCAGTCCCCAGCACACAGTGTTCATGGACTCCAGGTTTGGCCTTGCTCCCTCCTCTCCCTTCCCTTCTCCTGCTCTCTGCCTTGTACAGCTAATTTCATCCCCGGCACTCAGAGTCTGTGGCAAGTAGAGTCTTTCAGCATATCAAACTGTTGTGGTATGAGGAAATTAAGATCAAAACCAGGAATGGACATCTAAATGTGTTTCAGGGCTGAACAAAAGCACTGACAGGAGCACTGCACTGACACCTTCAGATGCTCAGTCCCCAACATACATGTTAACATACCTCACACCTCCATGTTACAGCCTCTTTCCCAGACCTGGAGCTCTCCCTGCAAGGCCAAACATCCCACATTTGCCCTGACAGCCTTAAGAAGCACCCAGGACTTAAGGCTTTCAAAAGAATGTGTCCTAAAGCAAGCTCTGCTCACAGTCAACCAGTCCCAGAAGACAGTCACTTGATGCCAAGGCCCTGAGGGCACCACCAGCCCCAACTGTCCCTGCCCACACCCTCATGGCCCAAGACCCCACATCAGCCCCAGGGCCATCAGCCCCTGCCCCAGCAATACCACAGCAGGGCTGGTCTCCATCTCCGCACCAGGGAGGTGCCACAGGCCCCACCGAGCCGGGCCCACCTGTGGGGCTACATCCCCAGCCTGGCCTAGGCCCATCCCCAGGGAGGTGCTCAATGCCTGGGCATGGCCCTGCCCAGGCAACCTGCCCGGTACATCTGCCATATGGGCTCCTTGGACAGCTGCGCCTGAGCCCCTGCGTAACATAAAATGGCTGGTGAAAAGCAAGATCTTGCACTAAATACTATTTTTTTGCAGCCAGCAGTGGAGCCCTTCCCCCAAAGACCTCCTGCCCAGTGCTGGGGAGCCAGCCACAGGGCTGATGAGGCTGCCCTTCCTCCTTTCTCCACAGGTGCTTGGGTTTGCTCTCTTTCCCTTGCTGCCAACCAGCCTTGTCAGCAGTACCACTGTTCTGCAGCTATGCTTGGACCAGAAGTGAGCATCAGCATCACCGAAGCACGCCAAGCATTACAAGATTTGAGCAGGGAGGGATTTTAAGTTATGAGAGAGAAGAGATCACACTCCTTTTCCCCCCCTGCTTCCACTCCACATCTCATTTTCTGCAGCCTCTTAAAACACTAAGTCTAGAGTAATGCCAAAGGGGCATGTCTTTGCATAGATAAATTCCCCTTCCATAACACACACCCTCCACTTGCAATTACTCTTCCTCTTCTCCTTACCCTACAGCAAGCAAAGGCTCCCCATCTATAGCAGCAGAGATGAAACCCAACCGCTCTGCAAGCCAGTCTTTGCTAACTCATGGATGGCTTCCCTTCTTTCTGCCTTGTCTGCGTATTTTTATCTTCTGGGTCAAGAAATTCCCAGGCTAGGTTTTAATACTACTTTCTTCATGTTGATTTGCCAACTGATTGCTTGAAAACCAGAAAAAAAAAAACCACCACCAAACAAAACAAAAAAAAAAAACACCACCACAATAAAAATATGAAATCTGGATAACTGCTAAAAGAATCAATTGTACAGGATGGAGTCAATATAAAAAACAAACCAGTGTGGGAGGATAGAGCCAGACATGTTCTAACTTCACTGCTTTTATGCTTAACACTGCAGCTGTGAAAATCAGAAGGGAAGAAACCTGTTTTTTCAAGGCACAGACAGCCTGTCTGCTGCACTGTTTCAGAAGCACATCCCTAGTGCTCCTGTTCAGCACTGTGGAAATAATTGCATATATAGCCCAGGTTTTCCTTTACAAAAAGATTTTTAGAAAAAGTCAAAAGGATAAGAAAATAGTGTTAGTCTGGAATAACAGCAGATACCACAATGTGATGGGGTGAACCAGCCACCTTAAAACTAATGTTGAAAGACCATCATTTTCTAATACTAACATTTTGTACCACAGCCGGAGTACTAAAATTAAGTGTGTGTTAAGCTGGGCTCTGTGTTAAATTGCTTCTATTACAAATTTGCCTTATAATGTTCCTCTAAGAGGCACAGAGTGTGGCAAGTCAGCTCAAAACAGCCTATTATTTAATTTTTACTATAGTCTGTACTTCAAATATTTGTCTGTACTTCAGATATTTGGACCTGGTGGTTCTTATTCCATGAGAAACTCCTTATGAGTGTCAACAATTTATCTTACTGAAAAGCCATTTACAAAGACCAATTCACCCATTAATGATAGGCTTGGAATGAGGTGACAATTACACAAGTGTATCTGAAGACATTTGTCCATATCTGATATACAAGTTATGAAAAACAAATTCTTATTTGGGTACATCATGTGCCTTCAAAGCTAAATGTATAGACTTCATTGTAGAAACATCAGTACTTGCTGACAGAACAATCATACTACTTCCAATTGCACCCTCCAATACTGGCAATGCTTTAAACATTACTGAATCACGTTTTCCTAAAATACAAAATCCTAGTATCCCAAAGCAGCCTCTACAGTAAGAGAAGCTAATTTTTAAAGATAAGTACTGTCAATCTCATTGTCCCTAAAACCCCTGACTTCTGAAGTTCTCTCCTCCACTACTGTCAATATTTCTGTGAGTCTTTAAAGTATAACAAAGAAGAGAAAGAAGGGGACAAGCTGAATCAGCAACTTGGGGGCATAGAAAGAAAGCAGGTTAGTGCATAATTACTTACATTTATCAAACTGGCACCTTCTACTGCCCATACTCCCGCTGCTAGAAGCAAGGCAGCAGAGTTTAGGCAAGTTGATTATATCCACGCACCCAGACCAGAAGTACCCACTAGTGAAAGAAATAACATGGAAAAACATAGACAAAGTAGGCAGCCTGCCACAGGTTTTCTATATGTATTCTACCATCTCTACCTTATTTCTGCCTCTCCAGGTCCACCCAACTTTCCATTTTCTCCTTTGCTTCTATAGTCTCTTCCTACCCAACACTTCCCACTGGTTCAGAGGCAGTAGGTATCCTTCTGTGCCTACTGCAGAGATAGATATAAACAAGCTTTAGAGGAGAGGAGTATTTGTCTTCCACTTAGCAAAGACATGGTGTTTAGGACAGCACAACACCTGGTGGCACAGAATTTGTTCACCACTTGCTGGCAGGAGAGAAATAGGTAGAGGAATAGTGGGAAAACCCTCATCTCCTCAGAGCCCTATCAACAACTGCAGTCCTCAGACTTTTTAGGCAAAGGGTTCCCAAAAGAGTTCCCGATGAACATTTTCTCAAGAACTTAGATTCAAGAGCAGTTCTTAAGGCATGGGATGTGTTTTTGTAGCATGCATCTTAAGAGGGTAAATTACCCTAGCCAGAAAAAGCAGGGATGCAGCCAGCAGGTGGAGGTGTGGGCAAGACACAAGGAGCAGCAAATTCTCTGGGATTCCATTGGGATGCCATCCATCTGGGATGCTATTGCTACTAAATTATGGTAAACAAGCATCACAAGAAATACAAGACCAAGTGCCATGAGATTTTGAAGTCTGAGAAGTCTACACCTCATCGTGTCCATAACTTTTATTACCAAAGTCCACCCCCCAGTTACGATGTCTGCAGCCCTCTATCATCTTTAGCACAACACAGAATAAAAATCAATCAGTAAGAATATGTGATTACAGTAAAAGATTTTAGAACACCAAAATATCTGTTTCCCCCAAAGAACTGCCAATAATAGTGCAGCCCACCAGGCATTCCATTCAGCCAAAAGGTTAATTTAAAGTAACCCCACACATCTCTGCTTGTTACGCAGAGAATCTTTTACTCTGCAACTGCCTTGTCATTAGTAAGTAAGCTGAGAAGAGGAACTGACATCCAGTCACAGTAAAGTTTAGACTTCATTTAGCCTTCTTTAGTACTGACACTGGTATTTTACTGTTTTCATAACCAAACTGTCAAAACAACATCAGCTTATCCTAAAAAATCCATAAATACTGGTTAAAAATTGTTGTCTAATTTATGCATCTTTAGAGAAGTCTAAAGAAATCATTACAGTGTGAAATCGCTAAATGAAGAAGAGGCATTGATCAGAAACTACACTGAGCAGAGGAAGAGAGAAGCATTCAGCACATCCTAACCATACCCGTGACATGGATCCAATTTCAGTAAACATTTGTTAAAAAAATCAAGTGCTGCCTCCAAAGCAAATGAGTTGTGTTCTCAATATAAAAATAGGACATGCTAAGTCTACACTCAGTTGTCACTTCTGTTAAAACACTCAAAAGCAGACAGGGAGGACACATCATGTTTTTTGTCATCATCCACTTTCACACAGGGCAGAAATAGTTTGGTATTAGCAAATACACATCATACACTAAATCACATAGTCATCCTTGAGAAGGCCCAGGAAGTTCAGCCATCAGGAGCTTTCTAAATGGTGGTACTTTGAAGATTAGACCAGTGAAATGACTTTCTACATAGCAATCACAGAACATCCCTACCTCTGCCCGATTCATAGTAGCAGGTCAGTCTCCAACTGCAAATAACAGAAGCTCTGCATCTTGGAAGAATGCAATAGTTTGGTAACAGCTTGGCCTATACTGTGGTGTTCCATCATACAGAGGTTAACAGTGAACCAGAGAAGTTGACTTCTCATCTAAAAAAATAAATGCCTGTGAGAACAAGCTGCACTACACGGAAACAAGCTTTGAATGTGCTCTGAGCTCCACAGCTAGACAACACAGGAGGAACATGCAGGGCATTTTCTACAGTTATAAGTTACCACACCTCATTCTTGCATTCCCATGCTAACACAGCTTTAATCAGAAAGCACATACCATGCTCAGAACTGACTTTCTAGCCTCTGGAGAGATCTATTTCCCTTTCAGAAAGGAATAAAACTCATACAGCTCTAGCTTAAGATTCCTAAGAGCTGACTTAGCATTTTAGAGGAATCTTGAAATTCATCAGTTTTCTCCTGCACTCACACCACTGTGGTACCACATTCTCCCAGCATGACCCGTGATGACTAGCACCATTCCATGCTAGGTCAAATTTAAATGACTGATTTATTTTAAGAGTGGAGATGAAAAAGACCCAAGGAACACACTTTAAGAAAACACTTCAACCAAACGGGATCAACACCAGGTCCTCCTAAACATCAGGAGCTTAGGCTAAACAGCAGTGTAATTAAGTAGTTTTGTCTCTTGGGGCACTTCAAGGATTAATTGCTCCATCAGACCATTTGAAATAGCACAAGGAAAGAGCACATGAAATTAATGAGGTCTCAAAATGGCTCTCCTCACCTCAGCTTCTGAAGTCCTGTAAAAATAATCTGTTCATCTCCACTATTGATTTTCTCTAAGCTAAGCAGCTGTGTGTAAATTGACTTCTGCAGTAAGAGACATAGGGGGTGAGTCCTTCAGGTGTCTGACACACTCATGGTCTCCTCACTGCATTTTTGTCTTACCAGGTAATTAAAGCATTATTGGTTGGAATAACAGTTTTCTAATGCAAATATTTCTTCAGTAAGTTTCTTCAGTAAGGTCCTGTCAGATTTGACATGGGAGACTGCCGTCTGTTAGAGAGGGGAATATTTTATTCAGTGATACCAAAGCAAGTGCTCTTGCATCCTGCATTATCTAGGAGCAACGTACTCTTCTTGTTGAAGAAAATTAGTCTGCTAGAGATCTGGAGAGCTTCTCAGAGTTTGTAGCAAGTCATTCCTTCAAGTGGTGCCTGGGCACAGCAGTGTGTTCTGCACAGTGATGGCTCCTAGACCTCTCCCTCCCCCAAGATGCTAATTTTGAGCAGCAGGCAGGGCTGAGACTGCCTTTTGGCTCTGGTCCACCAGTGTCAAGAAATACCAGCAGGAGTTCTAACATGCTTTAAAGCAGACACTCCTTGTTCCCAGGGGCCAGAGACACTGCTTCACTCCCCAGGCAAGTCCCTGGACTGTGAAAGACAGAAAAGTGCCTGAGGGATCTTTAAAACTGTTTGCCAAACAGCTTCAGATCTAGGAAGTGGGATAATCTGCTATGACTATCCCACCAAGGACAACAAATCCTGGAAGAAGGGAGCTAAAGATTGTATGGGACCCATGTTTGATTCCAGTGCCTCCTCTCACTATCATACTATCAAAACTATATGATGGCACACAGTCCTACCTCCTTCAACTTGCTACATCCAATGCACTGTGAACTTCTAACCTACAGAAAGAGCTAATGATTCTAGTATCAAATATAGTCATTACATATTTTAAGGTGAAATTGGATATAAGCTTTTAAAAAAAATTTAAAAGTGTTCAGAGACCTACTGAAAAAGACAGCTAAGGGGAGAGTTGTTTAGGTGTTTGCTTTTACAGAGGTAATCCTGGAAGCCTCCGTTGCAGGTAACTGGAGACAAGAGAGCTTCCATATCATGAAGTGAAGGACTGATATCTTGATTCCTCATATAAATGCATTCTTTGGTTATCAGAATTTCTTCAAGTCTCTAAAGCAAATCATCCGTTTAAGAGTTTGGTCTTGATAAACAAATAGCAGCTGGAGATACCTATAAGCAAGTTGATTAAATCTTCAGCTAAGCATACTAGTACAGAGACAGCTGGAGCAAGAGCCAAGATGTTTCTGCCTGCCAGTGGGAGTTCCCACCAGCGCTCCTCCCCACATTAGTTTCTGCACTCAGGGGCAATTTAGTTTCCAATACTAAGAGAAGAGATTCAATCATAATCCAAATTCAGGGAGTTTAGTTAAATTTCTTAGAAAAAAAGACTATGCAGTTTTGCCTCAGTGCACCTGAAACAGGAATACAGAGTTAGACAGTAAGCCTAAAATGGCATATCTACTACCAGCATAACAAAACCAGAAAGACTCAAGAATTCATTACAGAACACCAGAACTTATTTTTCTGATTAAAAAAAAAAAAAATACAACATGCTTCAGGTATTATCTTTTAAAATGTAAAGCAACCAATTGTAAAAGCTCAAGGTATTCTTTGTGTTTAAAGTAAAGGTGTCAAAATGTTATATATCCGTCATCTAAAGGCGAACCAATCATTTGTACCACGCTAGAGTTAATTTAGATATCTACTTCAAAGAAGCTATCATTCAAGTGCTAAAATGTTAGGATCTTGAGTAGCTAACAATGTATTTTCCAAGTACTGCTAAATTAATTCCATGAAATATTAGTGAGTACGTTTCTCCAAGAGTCTGCAAGCATCTACTCAGAAGACAGATTTTTGTTATAAGGTAGTAAGGGGAATTACTGTCTTAATACTTCTGCCCATCTTCAGTGGTCTTCACTTGAGCCCGGTGATGCCCAGAGTAAGGGCAGATAGTAAAGTGCATTTACAGCCATTTAAATTTCAACTCAGAGCAAGAGTCCAGGCAAGCCCATCCCAAGCATTGGCCTTTTGTCTATTTCTTTCTGTATTTCATTAAGGGAGTGGAGAAGAGCCTAGTGTGTGAAAAGTATATTTAGATCTACAAAATAACATGGAAAGAAACTGAGTCACTCCGTTAAAAAGTGATATTGAATGCAAAGAGCTTATCTGCAAACGAGAAAGCAGACCCTGTGACCTAGGAGATGCTTCCTAATTTCGTGTTCTGGAAAGTAATCCCATTAAGACCATCTGGTAAGAGGATTTTCATTAGGCATTGATTGTGCCATCATTTGCATTTATGAAGTCCTACACACAGGACTGAAGCGTGTGCTACCAGCAAGGGGATCACACTCAGAATGGTGAGCTCTTCTCAGCCACCACAGGAAGCATCACCTGTAGAATGGCACCACTGCTCAAGCTAACCATCTACTTACTTACCATCAGGCTATTTTTAATTAATGCTATCTTTGGTACTGGCTTTGCTCCACATGCAGAGCAGTATTACATTGAATTAATTAAGCTACCAGCACTCTAATAATTAAAGACCTATAGTACACGTTATGATTTTTCTCTAGGTCTAGATCCACTAGACCTGCGCTATGATAAGTATCACATGAACTGAAAGATGCCTTCTGGGGCTGTGATCTGTGTGTTCCCTGAAAATAGCTTAAGATGCTATGTTGAACTGGTTCCTAGAATAGATACCATGCTCCCTAGGGGAGAAAAAAAAAAGGTAACAGTTCTGCTATTCAAATACAAGCCTCAGAATTAAATACTTATCACTTCAAAGAAGATTTTATTTGTTTCAATGTGTACCTCTGCCCAAACAATTCCTTGTTCCAAGAAGATATTTAGCAGGCTAAATTTATTCTACCTTTGAAATATAGTCATGTTGCTACTGTATGGACCGCATACAATTAAGATTTTATCCCCTCCCCTCCTTCTACAACATTAATAACTTCTAGAAGTCTTGACTTCCATAATTCCATGTGTCACACAAGGGGACAGCAAAAGAAATGCCAATGTTCTACGACAGGCAGCCAAAATTTGCAGTGACACAGATGGATGGCCATGTCTAACCTACTCAATTTGAGCTGTCAAATAGAAGTTTCTGGAGTTAGATGGAGGGAAGGGAAATAAAAAGGGAAGGGAAAAATGAGAACTTCGCTTTCTTATACTGCAGGCAAGACACAAGGCTGCTGAAAGAAAGGATTGATATTGCTGCTGCTGCTTTATCACCTGTGGTGACAAGAAGACAAGGTGATCATAATTCAGACTGAATCAGGTTAGAGACAGGATAGCATTTTTTTTTTCATCTGCATCCCCTGTATTCTCAGACAGCTGCTTCACACACATATGTACAAAATGGTTCAGGTGGTTTTGGTTGGGTCTGCACTGGGCCCAGTACAGTGATTTTTAAGTGGTTAGACATACACTAATATAAAGAGAGAGCTATGAGAATGCAAACAGGAGTTCAGTGAGACTTTGCAAAGCATGGGTCAAAAGAGAATTAGCTTAGTCTCATAATAACCCTAAACTATTGTGAAATGAAGTCTTAGTTCAAGTAGATCATCTTTTTATTTAATACAGCACCTATTTAGCAGCATTCCCTTTGCCTTTTAAGGGGAGGGGCAGATGTGCCATGAATACACGTTTTCCTCATTTAAACAGGGTTATTTTTGTTTCAGGCATTTTCTTCCTTCACATAGTTTAGATCAGCTAACATAAAGCTGTGGGAATAATGGGAGAGATGCCACCCTGACTTACCCTGTCAGAGTACAGGGGGACAAGGGGCCCACAGTGCAGAAGCCAGCCCAATGTCTTCAACAAAGCACACCACCACCAGCTCTCAGCCATCTGTGGATAGATCATGCACATGAAGTTTAACCGTCCTACGAGTACAGACACATCCAAACCAGACTCAAGTCCAAAAGCAACGTAGATTAGTTAGTGTGATGAACCTGAGTGGGAGAAAGGGGTAGATTAATGATCAATTCCCCTTCTTCCCCCCCTTCAGCTGTATGTTCACTGCATGATTTGCAGCATAGTTTACAGTTGTGGGGTTTTGGGGTGGGTTTTTTGTGGGTTTTTTTAATTCACTTTTCCCCCCCATTAGTTCCACTTCTCTTACACCCCCTCCCCGCCCTTGTTGCCCTGGATCATCAAATACTGACTCTACATAAAGCAATTTGCCTAAAGGCAGAGGAGCCTTTGTAGGCTCAACGGTTGAAAGCTACAGTTTATAAGAAGAACAATTATAAAAAAAAAAAAATTAAGTGATGCAAGCAATCAATTATTTCTTTGCCTTGTTCCAAAATAACCACGCCAACCACTTCAGCAACAAGACCAGTTGAATCTTGAATGGAGAGGGAAAGGATGAAACATTTGCTACGGAATAGGTGATGGAAGATGAAGATTCATGTTGCAAAGCTCCTAAATTAGAAGTCGAGAATATTGCTACTAAATATAAAACAATGAACCACGACCAGTGCAGAAATGACATCCAGACTATACAAAGCTCAAGTAGTAGAAAAATAATTTTCTTGAAATCCTTTGAGATGTAGTGCAAATTCTGCATGTAAAAAAAAGGAGGAAAGTAGCAGAATGGTGGTACATTTCCTACTGGATTAGGGTCTTTAGAACCTAAGATCAGAGTTTAAGCAGTGCACTTGGAGACAAAAGGCTCTAGCCTCATTGGGTGCTTGGCACCTTCACAGGTACTTAACCCCACTCCTCTGAAAGCAGCAGCATGCATTTTACAAGGGTTGTTTTACAGCAACATGCATTTTACAGGCCATTGCAGGCTTCCTTTTTTTTTTTTTTTACTCTTGGGACTCAAATGCCTTCCTTTGGTTGCTACATGATATAAGAAGCCTCAGCTACACCAATGTTGCCTGTGTCCTTTGTAGGTCTCTGACCACAGCAAACCTTCAAATGATAGGGGTATGTTGAACAGCATCCCTGTCCTCAAGAGTGCTACAAAGTTCATGCCGTACAACCTGGAGATCTGACATCAGTAATAGTTGTCGCAACGAAAATAACCAAATAACCCATCTAAGCCATTTGATGGACCTCCAAATATTTTTCTCCAATGCATCTAGACTGTAATACTCACTTTCCAGAAGAAAGAAATCCTTTATTATGCTTCCTGCCTACTTTTAAGGAGTGACAAATTCTCAGATCCCTCTCAAGTCTCTTTCCACTTTTGATCCACTTAGAAAGGAGTCCACACACAATCACTATTTGTGAGGTCTTGATCCAAGTTAGATGAAGTTTATTAGTAGAGTCAAAGAGTCAGCAAAAGTTGGTTTCTGTATTTTTATTCAGTGGACTTCCTTACCAAGCATCCTTCTGAGAAACAAATAATGAATTTCAAACATTACTTCACCGTGGCCTGAGGAATAAGTAGTACCTTATCATACCATCAAGTCTACATCACTATATGTCAGCCTTAGCAGCAGCTGACCAGGCAGTTTTTGGAAAGGATGGGATGTTTGGAGTGGGGGAAGGGGGGGATGTAAGCCTTTGGCCCTGAAATCCTTGCACCATTTTATTCTGCATTCTTCCAAACCCAGAGCAAAACAGATCACTGGTAACCACAGCAACTGCCTCAGACACACCGCAGGGTGTGCAGAGCCGCTGACCCATGAGTGTGTGGGCTGGAGAAGGTGGTACATACTGTGCAGAAGGTCAGTGCCCCAAACAGTAGGGAGAGAAACTCAGCTGCAACCAAGTTCCACCAAATCACAAGATGAGCCTGTTTGGATGAAAATGCACAAAGGAACTGTACAGCATCTAGTTATTCAGCCTACACAGCACTGCTCTTGGTAACCCATCAATACTCATCAGTCTGCAACTGGATGCAGTATTGAAAAAAATACTTCAGAAATACAGTCAAGGTATCTCATTTGTCCAAAACTTCCCCACAACCCTCAACCCATATTTTCCACCTTGTCACTAGCTTTACTGCTACAGCCAGCATAGTTGTGCAGCAAGAAAGGAATGGGCAAGGGGCAATGGGCACAATCTGGAACACGGGAAATTCCATCTCAACAACAGGAAAAACTTCTTTGCTTTGCAGGTGCCAGAGCACTGGAACAGGCTGCCTAGAGAGGTGGTGGAGTCTCCTCCAGAGATATTCAAAGCCTGACAGGATGTGTTCCTGTCCAACCTGCTGTGGGTGAACCTGCTCGGGCAGGGGGGTTGGACTAGATGATCTCCAAAGGTCCCTTCCAATCCCTGCCGTTCTGTGGTGAAAGGAAGGGCTAGGAAGTCCTTGCTTTCATGACCTAGGTCTCCAACGTAGTTAAGGCCCTTCCTCTTGTCTCCTGTCTAGCACCAGCCAGGTCAAACTAAAGTCTGCACAGAACAACAGGCTCTCTGATGCTGTCTTAGGGAGAAGCTGTCACTGTTAGCATATCCCAGCAGCTTCAGGAAGGTGGTCAAAGAGGGTGCTCTCCAACACTGCAGTCACAGAGCACCCAGCTAAACCCATGCAGGACCAAGTTAAATTCCTCCCTTCCCT
Organism: Scolopax mira; assembly: GCA_004320125.1. Lineage (NCBI taxonomy): Eukaryota > Metazoa > Chordata > Aves > Charadriiformes > Scolopacidae > Scolopax > Scolopax mira. The sequence goes on from BJBW01000408.1 coordinate 121,113, forward strand.
CTCATACTTCACCAATTATTTTATTTTAAACTAACGTCCACAGATTGGCCCTGCCAACATGAAATCCCTTGTCCATTTCAGAGCTTCACGCCATTCTTGTCATTGCAGTACTCGTACCAAGAGATAAAAGAGAATCATACATATGACAACAGTCAATCTGGCAAGACTTTGCACTCTTAAAGGAAATGCTTCAGGGGCTCTTATGGGGACCTCTTTCAGTTACATTTTCTTGTACCTTGAATTTTAAAACAGAATTCCAAGGTATTTTATCCTGCAATGGAAAACGGATAAGCATGGACATAATTCCCTGTTACTTCCAAACCAACATCATATTCTTTGGCAAGCACTGATTTCTGTATGCGATTAGACATATTCCTATAAAATAGTTGATTATCCAAATAAGCTCATCGATATCTCATATAAGGCAAGTCATATATTCAACTTCTAAAATGCAAAATCTAAGGATTCATTTGGTTTGTACATGCATGTCTCTACATTAAAAAAAACACTCAGCAACAAACCCATAGCACAAGCAAAAATCTTTCTTCATTTCATACGAATGCTATGCAAAATCTGTGTGCTCTCAATGCGCTTACTCCACCAGCATTCTGCCATTTATAGCAAATACTGTAATTATGGGCAGACAGGACCCCTGAGCACAGTAATTTGCCTGTAAAGTTGAATGGTTTCTGGGGACAAATCCAGTGGCCTTTTTTTCATACATGAAGTTGTACAAGTTTGGCAGGTGCACACAATGTAGATCATACATCTGGAAAACAAGATTGTCATCACTTTCATGCTGAACTACAAGTTGCAAACCATTAGGGAATCAATAGTGATGATGTAAGTTGTTCTGTGCGGCATTATTTAGCAATTCTTAACCAATAATGGTTTTAGCCTGAACCATGAAGCATCTGTGGAGAAGCTTTTTTTTTTTTAGAAACAAGATACCTAGCAAAGGTCAACACTGAAATCAGTTCAAGTCCTGCAGTTAAGGCTCTGCATTTTCAATGCACCAATCTGTGACCCTGACCTCAGTTTCAGCATTCACAGCAACCAATATGTTAGAAAACTTGTTTTTAATGAAGCAGCTCCAGAAACAAACAGACTAATGCTCACCTGAAGCACTTGACCTGACTAGATCAGCCTCACAGGTTCAGGTGCCAAATAAACCCTACTTAGGAGTCTCTGGTCCTACTAAATTTTTCTACCTTGGTAACCCTTTACCAGTCAGATCAAGTTTTTTATCCCTAAAGTGCATCATGTGGAAGTAACCTTTCTAAAGCTGATCTTTATATCATGGATCTGCAGTCAGCATCATAAGTAGTCTCCAAGAGCTCTTTCTAAACCAAATCTCCCAACTCCTTTGTCTTGCTTGGCATCCAACTTTAAAAACTAACACTGTACAGCTAAAGACAAGATCCACTAGAAAAATAACACAAACAAACCTGCTATTTCTCAATCTCCTAAATTTTGTTGCCAAGACAAACTTCTAGCTGACTTAACTTGCAAGTACTTGAGAGACTATGAATACACATTTAGCTTTGAATAAAGGGAGTCTTTCTGCAAGTGCCCACTTACTGATGAATCTCAGCATAATTTAATGGAAAGCATTATTTATATGAAAAAACAGTGGTGTCCTGGTTTCAGCTGGGATAGAGTTAATTTTATTCCCAGTAGCTGGTATAGTGCTGTGCTTTGGATTTAGTATGAGCAATGTTGACAACACACTGGTGTTTTTAATTGTTGCTAAGTAATCCTTATACTAAGTCAAGGACTTTTCAGCTTCCCATGCTCTGCCAGTGAGGAGGTGCACAAGATGATGGGAGGGAGCATCACCAGGACAGCTGACCCAAACTGTCCAAAGGGGTATTCCACACCATATGCCATCATGCTCAGTATATAAACTGGGGGAGTTGGCTGGGGGGTGGTAATCACTGCTCAGAAATGGGCTGAGCATCAGTAAGCAGGTGGTGAGCAATGGCATTGCGCATCACTTATTTTGCATATTATTTTATAATTTTTTAATTAAATTATTATTTTATATTGTTGTTATTCTTTTCGCTTGATTCTCCCCCTCCCTCCCCATCCCACTGGGCAGGGGAAGGGGTGGGGGCAAGCAAGCATCTGCCAGCTGGGTTAAACCACAAGTGGGCAGGCACTGCATTGATACAATCCCGCAAAGAGACACGCAGGTCTCCTTGCAGACTTTCAATCGACCACACTGCGAGCACCCTCTACTTTCTTATTTCTGTTCTTCCCAGAAACAGACTGCACTGCCCCTTAGAAACAGAGCTCCCAATCAGAGCCGAGATGAAGCACTGACACAGGTTAGCTCTTCCAGGATTAGCAATTCAATGGCTATTTCCGACATTCCGGAAAATTTCAGGTTGTTTCAGACCTTAAGTGTCATCGCATCAGGGAGTTGTGATAGATCTTCCACGGAAGTTAAAGCAAACAATTCCCAACACACTCACAACCCCTCAACCTGCCTTCAGACAAGGTTATTAACTGTCTGCATAGGTGATTAAATTTCAGCCCGAGAGCTACATCTGTAAACCTGAGAGTAATTCAAGCAGATTCAAGCAAAGCATCTTGCATTAAATTGCTATTGTCTTTAAGCACTGCACTCATCATGCATCTTCCATTTATTCTGAGAGCATATTAACTGCCTGACCTTTTCACTACTGTCATCCGTGCTGACACTAGACAGAGTTCATATGTAACAGCAAAGAAGGGCAGAAGAATTAAATATTTTTCCCCTCAATCTTCAGAATGAAAAAGAAAAACAAACCAAACATTTTCATCTGATGTGTCAAACCATTTTTTTACCCTATAAGCCACCTTAGAAACTGAACTGTTGAAGAGTTCTTTTCTATGCAGCCAGAGCCCTCCTAATGCTGACCTTCTATTCCCATCGGAGGCAGCAACCACAATAAGGAAAAGAATAAAAGAGTCGTCATCTCCAGAAAGCCAGTTATTTGAATACTGTGAAGAGCAGCAATAACTCCTCTGGACATTGGTTTGGTCCCAACTAAGTCCCATGTATTACCATCCTTTCTTACACACACAACAGCTATGCCTGTTATGTCAAAAGCACACAGCCCAGACAAGCCTGGTTGTTTTTGAACAACAGGAGTCAAACCAGAGGCAGCAGGCCAGCTACTAACTACATTATCAGCTCATGCACAAAATCACCAGGTCACGCAAACAGTTGTCAACTCCAAAAAATCCTTTTAGCCCACAGGCAATGTGGCCTAACAAATCCTGAGGCTGAGGGGGGGGGGGGGGTAAGTCACACCAAGATGAAGAGTAACTGCTTGTTTGCTGATAAACTGGTTTGGAGATGAAAGGAAGTTTCTTTAAACATTTCTATTAAGTATCTGCTAGATATTCAGGCCTGGTTATTCAGGCACTCACATCCACACCTCAGGGGCTGTCAAGCTCTTGCATCCCTAGCTCCTGAGCACCCGGGAACCCTGGGGTGAGATGCTGCCTCCAGAGAATCAGAGCTACAGAATTCACATTTGGCTTCAACAAATCTCACTTTAGAAGTCTCTAATAGAAGTGAATGGGATTACTGGTGGGAAAAGCATAGGAAACATGCTTTTTAGACTGGAACATTTTGATGCTTTATAACAGTAAATACACAGGGTGGCAGGGAGGTAGGGTAGGCTTGAGGACTAGAAGGATTGTCTTTCTAACAAAGCTTTGACAAAACAAAGTACTGGTACCTTCATCAATTACAACGTTGTCAGCTCTGGAGGGAAGATAACAGCTACTCTGTACAACACTGAAAAATCCTTCTGAGAAAATTCACTCTGGCAACACTCACGTTTTTTTCACAATCACAGAAAAAACACGTTTGATACCAACGAATTAGACACACCACCCCCACCCCCAGGATTTTCGATTCTCATCCTAATGAACCTTCAAATGCTCATTGAAATTTCCTGGCGAGCATCTACCGCTCCTGAAGGCGGGGGCAATACAAAACCTTGGTTGAGCGGGGACCGTTCCCCCGCAGGAGTCCTTCCTCCACAACAGCCGCCTCCGCACAGCCCCCTCCTCCTCCTCCTCTTCATCTTTCCCCCCCCAGCCTCGGGGGTCACACCGCTCTCCCCCTCGGCCCGGCGGGCGCCCCGACACCCCTTTAGAACCGGGGGAAGACGCCTCCGCGTCCCGACCCGCCCTGCCCGGGGCGGAGGGGGGGGGGGCGGCTGCGAGACAGCGGCTCCCGCCCGAACACCGCCCCGGGGTGGGGGGGGTACAGCCGGCACCCCCGCACCCGCCGGGAGAAGGGCCGCTCCGCGGTGGCCGCTGCCTGTTCCCAAAGGGTGGTCCTTTCCCATTCACCTCGGGGGTGGGGAAAGGGGGACAGACACCCTTTCTGCGGGACGTGGGACACCTTCCCCGCGGCGGGGCGGCGGCTGGAAGGGAGGGGGTCGAACCGGGAATGTCATTTGGAGGTGGCGGTGACAGCTCTCCCCTGCTCGTAAGCGACTCGGGGCGGGGAGGAAGAGGAGGATGCCGGGGGCGAGGGAGGCAGGAGCGGGTGGAGGGGGGGGGGAAACTGCGGCGACCACCGTGCCGGGGGACCCCGCCACCCCGGCCCCGCACCTCGCAGCCGTAGAGCTGCCCCAGCTGCTCCACGATCCACTCCTCCAGCACCAGCCGCTTCCGCAGCTCCTTCCGATCGTATTTCACCGTCACTTTCCCCTGCTGCTGGCGCCGCTGCTGGACCTGCACCACCGCCGCCGCCGCCGACACCGCGTCCTCCCGGGAGGAGCCGCCGGAGGAGCCGCCGCCGCCGCGGGGGCTCTGGAAGAAAACGCGGTTCCCGCCGCCTCCGCCCGCTGCCGCCGCCGCCGCCTCGCTACCCCCGGTGGCCACCGACATGCTCCGTGCCGCCGCGGCTCCCGCCGAGCCGAAAGGCGCCCGCCCCGCCGCTACCGCCGGGCCGCCGCTCTCACGTCTGCCTGGCTCCCCCGCACCTGCCGTTTAAAGCCTCGCATGGGCACGGCGGCGCAGGCGGCCCCGCCGCCGGGAGGGCCGGGCCCAAACCGACGGGGGCGGGGGGGGGGGGGCGGGGACAACCGAATGTGGGTGGTACCGGCACGTCCCGCCCGCCACCGCCGCCCCGGCCCGGCCCCCCGCGGCCGCACCGCGTCCCGGCCCCGCAGCGGCTGGGAGCGGAGACGCCCCCGGTGCCGGCGTGGCGGGGGCGGGCTGCTCCCCCCACGGCTCCCCGGGGGCTTCGGCTGGTTTGGGGCTTTTTAGGGTTTTTTTTTAAGGAAAGGCGGTATCGCCCCCGTGACGCCCGCCGCGTTCATCAATACTGCGTATCTGCAGCATTAAAAGGCGGGATGCGATCGGTTCCTTCCCTCCGGGAGATGGTGGTGAGTGATCTCAGGGCAGTGAACCCAAACAGGAGGCGAGTATTTGGAGCTGTCAGCAGTTAGTTAATGTAACAATTAGCCATTTGGAGGTGGCTGTCTTTCTAAAAGGCAAGGGTTAGCATCAGGGGTTGCAGCAGCTTCGTGTCTCCCGGGAGGCGCTGACTGAAATCACCCAGGGTCCATCACAGCCACCAAAATGTGACTGCAAGCAAGCAGCCAACCTAACACAGGCACCGGTTAGGGGTCCTGGACCATCCCCGTTAGCAAAGAGGTTTGCCCGTCACCAGGGGCAGAAGCCAGCCTCCTGCACACCTGGGACTGGAAAGTGTCTAGTGTCCCAAAGCTCAGGTACGGCTGTGGGGACCATCTCCTGCACACACTGACCTAGGACAGGATGTCTTAAGCCAGCAAGGGCAGAGGGGAAGAGGGCATGGATCACCAGCCACAATTACCTGGACGTATCTGCTTCTGTTTGCTTCTCCTTGCCGCTGTTTGGCATGCCCACGTGGTTGAGGTGGCATCTCAGCCTCTTCTGCTCTCCGCATTTGACACGCCACTGAATGAGAGCCAATCATGAGGCATGATGATAGGCTCATCAAGCTAGTTAGGTAAAACCCAGCTTGTGCCACCAAAGAAATCATAATTTAATACGATCAAGAGATAAACATCTTGTTATTGGTCTTAAATGCTATGACAGCTTTTAGATCTTCATCTAAAAAAGCCCCAGTTCTTCAAAGTAAAGCATATAAAGTCAGGGTCTTTATCTGTAGGTAAGGACCACATGATTGTCAGAGATACCAAGCAACTGCAACTAGGCATCAGTCCAGATCACACTCGGAGCCAGGGCTGCAAGCAGAGCTTGAGAGAAAGCCACGTCCCACAAGTCTGAGTCAATGCAAGGAGCCTGTCCCGTCCGCTGGGCAGTCTTCTCTGCCATTACCCGAGCAAATCTCCACTTCCAGCTGCAGCTGGGTAGTGCTGCCTGCCTGGCTTTTATAAATCTGGGCTTGGGTAAATACAGTCAGAAGATACCATCATCAACAACTTGTTCTTACAGAAACCAAAAAGATGCAGAGGAGTTCTTGAAAGAGGGGAGCGGCTGTCTTTTAAACTTTCATGTTTGGAGTGGCCTGTAATTTGGGTCTTCGGCTCTGTGTGTCATGTTGGAAGTCTGGTGCTGACGTTCTCAACCACAAAACTCGAAACTTTCCTGTTTAGAGCAAGAACATTTTCATCATTATAGATTGGGTTTGGTTGCTGAGAAAAAAAGCAAAAAAAAAAAGATGGATTAATGCAAAAGAAGATAAATATTGCATGAGAGTCTTTTTAAAGCCATACTAAGGATCATACTTGCTGTTCCATTGGATATAAAGCAGGAATACCCAAATTGTCACCATAAAGGATATTTTATGGAGCCAAAAGTACACTGGCATGTTCCAACTGGACCTAAGATGGCTGGAAAATACTGAGGGTTTTGTTCCCTGCTGTAGCAAGCATCAGGTGTACAGATGGCTAAAATATTCTCATTGACTCTGAGTGTGAGAATCCAGAAAATCTCAGCTGAAGGACTTTTTCAATGCTATTATTAACGGGATATTATAATCACTGCAGACATTTCAAAGCTGGCACCCGCTATTCAAATAGCACTTCCATAACACTCTGAAAGTAGAAAACGAGGTGCCGGGGATTAAAAAAGCATGTCCTCAGAGGTTATCATTTCAAATTTACAATTGTAACATAATGCATAGTGGTTGGTAAACGTGGGTGGATGAGAAACTGGTAGAACTGCCAGCATTGTCATAAGGCAGTTTTTTTTATGTGCCATTGGTTTTTCATTCAGTTTTTAAAGCAAGTGCATTCCTCAGGAAGCCAGGGCAAAAAGCGCTGCCAAGAATCTTTCCTGCAACAATTTTCCTTCATTTGAAAGAAAGATCTAGTTGTTTAAAAGTCAAAGTTGAGCAAAAATGTTTAGACCTCCTAACATCCTGGGAATGAGCAAAGCAACCCTGTGTGGGCACAATCCGTACTTAACCCCTGAGTGGCTGGAGGTATACGAGAGCATTTCTTGGAGTGAGAAGTTTCCTCACAAATAATTCTCCGTACCAGAACGGAACCGTTAGCAGTTACACCCATCACAAAGGCAAGACTTAACGCTGCAGAGGGAAGACTAATGCTTCTCAATCCTTCAGCCCCAGTTTCAGACCTACCTTGAGGGATGAATTCAGGGCATAAGAGATCAGGCTTCACAAGCGAGGGTCTTCCAGCAGCTAAATCAAAATCACAGTGCTGCATTTCATCTAAAGCTAATGGTCGATCAATAGAAACAAATGGGAGATAAAATAGAACACCACTTAAATAGTGTGCTCTCTCAGTGTGATCATGCCCATGTCTCTCTCACCAGAGCATTGTATCGGGTGACAGGATAAGTAAAGAACAGACAGCATAAATTCGGAAACACCAAAAGCAGAGGACACACTTGCATCACCTGCACTTCTTTCCCAAACAGCAGATGTGGGAATCTCTTGTGAATGTAAGCAACATGGTGTATCCACTTCCCACGCACGTATAGCATGGTCCTAACTCTTTTCCAGTCAAAGAAAATATTAAAGAGTATCTGGACTAATTTTCCAGGATGCTTACAGAGTGACCGTTGAGGGTTCGAGGTCCTGAGCATTAACTGCCTGCTCACCTTTAGTAACCCTGTTTGACAGCAGGTATATTCTTTTCGTAAACAATTGACACTTCAGCCAGTGCTGGCCACAAATGTCAGTGTCGACTCATTTCTGTGGCTAAAAGGTTCTTCTCTAGGCAAGCTGGCTATTTAGGATACAAAGTTTAGGCTTGTTATCCTCAGGGATATCCTCTAAATCCCCATTTCCATATGCACTACACTACACTGGCAAAAAACAAGACTCCTTTCTTATGCCGCTCATCGCAAATTTTCCTTCCCTGGAGACACCTTGAAGGTAGGACCCCTGCAGAAGCTTGCCTCTTCTCCATGGCTTTCCACTGCTTCATAACAGCTTCCCTTAGATGTTTGCATGCTCTTTTCTGGACAACTTTGGAAATAAGTTGCTGGACTCTGAAATAAACCACTATGTGTCATGAAATCTCATTCGGTTTAGTACCTGTTATTTTCCTGAGGCAGTTGCTCTTTAAGGGATTCACATGTACACATGTATGTAATTTTGGGGGTTTCTGCTTCACATGATGATGTGCTCAGGAAGAAATTAGAGTCAAGTGGAAGACGCATAGCTGGGCATTTTTAGCAACCCACAATTGTTTAAAACTGCAAAGTATACACTAGTTGCTGATTTTATTTCCTCACTGAAGTGCACATTAGCCTTTACATGTTCTCAGAATCACAGGAGCTGTTTCATGCTTGTATTCCTTGGCTTGCTAACAAAATACTTGAGTTAGGAGTTGCCCAGGAAATCTCCTACATGTGGAATGACAGACTCCATTATTTTTACAATTGCCAGACAGTCTTTGTCTACCAGCTGCCCTGCCGTTTAAGAGCTATGTGTGGCATCTTGTTGAACTGGGAGACTTTGCTCCAGGCACACTCATGAAATTCACTGTTGCAGGGCTTCTCTTTTGCACAATTATTGGAAACTTCCATCAACCAGCTTGTCTTGTGCCTGATGACAGCATCCGAGGAGTGGCATGACACTGTCCCGAGTTATTTATTGTTATTTCTGTGGAAGACAAGTATATCATCAGTGGTGAACCTTGACACCCTGCTCAGCTTGGAGGAGCTTTCACCCCTGTGGTGTGGGTACTGGGGTCACGCTTGTGCAGTGCCTTCTCTGGATGAGTGTTACCCCCCATCAACAACCAAAAGTGGTTTTGGGGGGAGACTGCCATAGTTGATAAACCACTGCAGGACTGAGCTTTGCTTTCATCACAGTGGTAGCCCATGTGTGTCAGACAGTGTGTAAATGCCATTTTTGTGTCTCCTATTTGAATTTAGCCTGGGGCTATGAGCTGTTAATGGGTTTTGTGTCTCTAAGTGATTTTCTACTTTGCATGTCCTAATTAATGCCCCTCCCTCTAACTGGTAACTTCCTTGTCTCCCCAGACGTATTATGATTTTGTTTTCATTTTCAATCTCTTTTCATCTGTTTGTGATATTGATGTTCCACACTCCAAAGACACTGTGTTTGTGTCAATCTATCATTCTCAGCACCACCAACTTTCTGTTCTTGCAGCCATCCTTTTGATGCTCCAAACCCAGAATTTTTCTTAGTTTGCTTTGCCTTTACTAAAAAGTTCCTCAGAATCTGGCTCTTACAAATGTCTAGCACCAAGACCTGCCTTTTCCTCTTTGTCCTTTCTTGTAAAAAAGACATCATTGCCTCATCACTCAACCCCCAGTTGTAATACCTGTGTCAAATCAGTAATTCTAATACTAGTTGTTGATAAACTAAGGACACAAAGCAAATATTTGTTACATTGATGTGTTTGCTCTGATCCCCCCTGGGTATGATATAATCTGTTTATATCTTGAGACTCTGATAATTAAACTTTGTAAGACTCTTGTCTTTCAGGAGAAGATCGCTGGACACTTGTGAGTTACAGAGGCCAAGCTACATTCAGGTACAAGATAAACACTACATGAGGAAGGATTAAAAAAAGAAGGAAACAGGAATTTGTACGCATACTCCCATTGTTTCCTGCAAATTAAACATGGACAATAACACCCTCTGTCTAGAGCAGAGATCCGAGCATGGGATGTGACCATAGCCTCATTTCTCTCCTGTTCCAGCAGCGGCTGGAGACTGAGATGCTCTAAAGTCTGTTAGCAGTGGCCATTACTCTGCAGTGGAACTCTCACCTTACCTATATACTGGAGGACCACATGATACAACTATGTACCTACTCCCAGACAAGCAGGTTAATTAGAACCCCTCTATACTACCCATAGGAGGTCCCTCTCATTCCCCTAGTCCTGCCTTTTGCTGCCCAGACAGTGTCCTCAGGGAGAAACCTACCTTTTTGTCTCCTCCTGGTTGCACGTCTTGGCAGTTTGCCCCATTTGGCTCTGGCTCTCCCAGCAAGAGGGGTGAGAGAGGATTCCGGGTCCTTTAGAGCAGGAGGTGTCTCTGGAAGGGCTCCAGTTTGCAACGGTAGGTGGTCTGGGTGCCCACTACAGGGTTTCAGAAAGCAGCCAGGAATTCAGAGCACTCCCAGTTATCAAGTACATCTCTGAGCATCTCTGAAACATGCTGTTCAGCCATGTTGGGATCCATGGGCTGTGCTGTCATGGTACTTTGTGTTGAGGATAGGGAGCAACTAAAGAGGTAGATAAACTCTGTTTATTTGCACTTGCCCTCAGTAACATCAGTAATTCCTGGTACAAATAACCTATGATTGTTCATTTGAGCACTACCACCCAAGCTGTCACTTTTATTTAGAAAGATGTGGACAGCCTTCCTTCTTTCTGGAAGGGATTAGTGGGGAGGTAGGGAATCAATAAAGGAAAAGATCTGAAAAAAAAAAAAACATCATCAAAACAAACCATGAAGCAGGGCTGGACAATTAACATCCCACAGACTCTAGTAATATTGATTGTTATTTTGCCCTTGAATCCCACTCTGCTTACATAGAAATATTAACCCTTTGGTAAAATATAAAGGGAAAAAATGAGTGACACAGATAAAGTATTTGTATTAGTCCATACAAATAGACAAACAAAAACATTAAAAGAAAGTACATGTTAGAGAGTGAGACACTCACAACATCTAAATTAATATTCTGGATCAGTCGTCTCTCAGACTGGTACCTGTCACCTATGCTCCACAGTCCATTTCACTTGCACTCAAAACATAATGAAGAATGATAAGAAGCTATTCAGCACAGCTTGGACAGCCTGTAGAGGAAGGATGTTGTGTTTTACTCAGTTTGCTTAGTGATTAGTGGCAGGTGATGGCACTCAGGTGCGTGGATTTGGGAAGAAAACACCCAAAAAACTGAAAGCTAGTCAGAAAGCAATCACTTTGCAATTTGGGTGCCAATGGTCCTTTGCCTCGTGTCCCATCATCCCTGCAGCTCAAAACATTCTGCAGAGGGATATATGCAAAGTGAGCCCCAAGGCTGTCTAAAAACCGGCATGGATGTGTAGCTGAAACCTGGTGCTGTTCTTTGTTGTTGTACAAGAAAAATATGTTAAGCTTCTCAAGTCCTTAGTTACATCCTTTGGGAAAGCAGGAATGATACCGGGCCATTTAGCACAGAAAGAGTCTGTGGTCTCTCTGGCTATAACAAGAGATGTCAAGAGCACAGGTTTGTTAAAAGCATTAAGTAACTGATGCCATCCCAGTGCATATTCTTTCAAGCTGAAAGCTATTTTGATGGAGGAACCATAAACAATCAAGAGGGCAAGTTGGTGAAAGCTATCCTCTGTGGTTTGAACAGAGAACAAAACGAGGAGCAAAAATAGAACAGGCTCTACTGTTTATATGCCTTTTCAGAAAATTTTTACAAGAATGCTGAACATACCTTTCAACCCTAAAGGATATCCCATGTTACCACTCAAAATGTAGTAAATGAAGAACACGGAGGATGCAGCCATTGAAGAAAGGAAATCAGCAAAATGCAGGCCAGCAAAAAACCTAGTTCATCAATTTTATATGTATACCACAGGATGCAATTCAATAAAAGAAATGCTAACATTCCATATTCGACTGGAGTAGTCACCTGTGCATTTTCCTGACTGGAAAATGTGAATTTTACATCAGCTTTACCAACAAGGACCAAAGGGATCTGAATGGCAGACTAAACATGAGCCAGAACCATGCTGTGGCAAAAAAAACTACATGGCAGTGTAATGTATGAAGAAGAGTGCCATGCACATGAGACATGGAGCAACTTTACTGTGTGAGATTCTGTGGGTAAGGCCCCAGTTAAGAGGTTTTTTCAGAAATAAAAAGGCAAATATTTGTAATTTATTTATTTCTCTGCAGGAAGGTTTTATCCAGTCCGAAGGCAAGGAGCCTCTCAGGCTATTCCTGGCCCCATAAGCTCTCTGGGGGCCAGAAGCAGGCTCAGGCACTGGTACCCAACTGCTTGCTAAACTACCAGTGCATCCCCACTGGTGCTCAGCCCTGCACTGGTCACTGTTTTAATCTCCAAAGATTGTCCCCAACAGCCACGATGGACAAGGCTACCACATTTGGGAGGAAAAAGTATTCAACTGGACCATGGTACTTGACCTCAGGGTGAAAGAAGAGGTCATGGCTCTGTTTCTTGTAAAGACATAGCTTAAAAGTGCCCTCCAGTCCTAATTTCTGTGAGTATTTCTGTACCAAGCTATTTTTAACAAGGAGAATCCAAAAGCCCTCTCTAAACATGTGCAATTTAAATGAACAAGCTTTTATGTGTACAACAACCATCCAGCTCTGGGGCATTCATGCAATTTTGCTGCACTTAGCAGCTCTGTATAAATAACATATGAAAAGAAATAGTCCACGTGTAAGCATAAGATGCTCATAAATACAAAATAGTTATAATAATTTATTGCAATATTACCGAGATGAAAGTCCAATTATCCTAAATAGTTTTACAAATCCGTAGCAAGAGACACTCCCTGCCCCAAACTTTGCACAGCTTGGTTTGAGAAGTAGAGCAGAGCTTACATCGTGGTGTAAGATATTTGTTTACATAAAGTACATTTTTTTAAGTATAAAAATGAGATTGTCTGTAGTAATTTGCAGTATAAGGCACAATTTAGCATTTCCTCCCCCACTTAGGCTTAAGTCATTTTCCAGGAGGTTCAGCTCAGTAAGGTTTATACAGTGGTATGATTGCTTCAAAATTTAATTTTCTTCAACAAACACGTTTATTAGTTAATCTGTTAAATGCCTGTCTAGATTGCCTCCATTTAATAAGCTTCAAAGAACTGGATGTTATAGAGATGATTTAGGAGCTTTTACCTACAGGTATTGTCCTATATTTAACTTTCAAATTGTAATGGGAAGAAACACTGTCAGGTTCAATGAACAAGTTAATCTTTGTCAGCTGTAGTCAACTTTAAAGCTATTCTTACATTCAGGCCTTCATGTCTCTAAGCATCACTGAGAGTTTGGCTATCAGTACTTCATAAAACTGTTTCCTAAAGTGAAAATCAGAGAAGTGTTGCAAAATGGGCCTATATATTTCTTGCAGGAGTGAAAATACCATCTCCATCAGGGTAATTTTCTACGTTTCTTTTCCTTTCAAACCACCATAAGAAAAAGCTAGTTAGTAACCTATAGTGCACTGACCTGTTTGATGTTCACAGGAGGGTTAGTCAATATATTAGCTTTAGATACGGTACCATTAGTAATTTATGCATGAATTTTATCACGTAGCTCAATCTCCATCTGCCCCACAGCCTGCAAACGCCCCTGCAACACACACTACTACATAAAAAGGTGAGTTATGAAAACATAAAGTTAATAATTCTATTTTGGTCATGTGCAATGTGAGGTATGTTTGCAATATATTGCAATTAAAAAGTTACTAGTATTAAATATGGTATCCTAGCTTCTAATAATTTAATAATTAATCATTTAGGGTATTGTTAATGATTCCTAGTCCTAAGCCCCTCTGTATTGATTCTCAAAAACTCACTAGATTGACCTCAAAAAGAACCCTTGGCATTTGAAGAAATCAAATGTAGTTATATGCTACCTTCCATGTGTTAGTACATTGGTAATTCCCCTCTCAAGAACAGACAATAAAAGTTCCATGGTATGTTGCAAATTGGAAAAGATTGCAATTTGCCATGGATCATCCTGAGAATGGGAGAAGGAGCTCAATGAATCAAAGAAAAAACAGGCAGAAATTGAATTTGATAAGATACACCCTGCTAAATTATGTGTTTTCTGATGATGAGGCTGGATCTAAAGCAGCTGTTCCAGAAAAATGGAAGATGACTCTGAAAAAGCTAGGGAGTTGGAGCATATGAAAATGATTGAAAAAATGTTTGGTGCTACGTGGAACAGTCCTTCAGCTCAGGCATGCTGTTGTTGAATTATCTATCTATGCCTATTTTTTGATATATAAGTGCACTTCGAACACACACATTTTTTCTAGCAACAGCGTGTTTATATTCATCCATCTAAATTAGTCCTGGAATGATATATACTACAGCTCTGTAGCACTAGGAAATGAGGCAATTACAGGCAGAGTTAATAAATCCACTCTGATTGCCCTTACCTTTCAGAGCTGACTCCCAGGTCCGTGGTTAAGTAGCTCCATTTCTACACGGTGCAGGAGGCTCCTCAGAAGAGCATTCCAAGAAGCCTCCTGCTTTTGCAGAAGATGCCTGAATGGAGTCCACAGCAGTGAGCTTTGTTCAGAACTGCCTTGGCAATGTACTCTCACATTAGCAATGTACATCTCCTTAGCAATTGGTACCCCCTTCATCACACCCTGAAACGCTTCTTTCTGCCAACAATCATCTTGAACACCACTACTGAATAGCCTTTCCGCAGGTTTTTAAGTGGACAGAAGTTGTGGCTGGAGCCAGCGTCTCCTGCCAGGCTTTCTCAGTTATCCTCCCTAGGATTTTTGGCCATTAGGATTTTGGTCTGTGGTCTGTTAATGAGGAAGGAAAAAAAAAAAAAAGGCATTTCCATGAAAAGACACATGTCGTCTCTGGTCTGACGTACCTGCCAGCAGATGCACATTCCTGCATCATTCAAAAGAAGGCAGCCCAGTGCTTGTCTGAGTTACCTTTTTAGGAATCTCTTTTAAAGAAAAGATGAAACCCCAGAGGTTCCTTATTGGCTGAAGGGAGGTGGAGAAATTAATTCTGGATTTATTCTTAATTGATACTACTCTATATTGCACCATGCCTGGATGAATATATAAGAGTACACAGTATTAATATTATAAGATATATGATATTAATGTCAGTAATGATTTTACCATTAAGTAATTCAGCAATAACCAGCTGTCTGTTTAATTGCTTTTTCACCTGGCTCATCTCCATCTTTCCTGTATTAGCTATGGGATTTGTGAATACTCTAGGTTCATAGAGTAACATGACATGACATGTTTCTTTTTATGTTGTCGTGGTTTCAGCCGAAATCACTGCAACCCAACTGACAGATGGCCCTTCCCCCCCCCTCAAAAGAGAGAAGAGGAAGAGATAAGGAGATACAGAATTTTAGAATAAACTAAACTACTTTAATGACGAGAATTGGCTGACCTTGTTAGAGCAATAGGTATAAGCAAGGGCCTCTCTGCGCACCATCCCTTGGCATTTCTGACAAACATTGGCCTCACCATCCTGAGAATGAGCAGTTTTCTCCACAATACAATTCTCTCCAGTTTTCCTCTAACTCTTGTTAGAGGAGGCCTAACTAAAATGTAAAATTACAGAACACAAGCTGATTTGGTTTTACCTCAAACGGAGACATATGTAAAAATATTTACATTATATTTATCAAAATTAATAGAAGGTTTCAAATAAGCCCCTCTCCTCATAGCATGGCTAGGTTGCTGACTTCTAATTTTCTTATGAGTATTATCATTACATTTTTAGCCTTCTTAGTGGAGTCCTCTTTATTTTCAGTGAAGTCAGCTGAAGTGTTTTCTCCATCAGCGTTCCATTAGCCACAACAAATCTTTCTCTTGCTGCCTGTGCATGCCCCTGGCTGCCGTTCCAACACTGACTCATGACTGAGAAGAGATTAAGACTTTGACTCAATGGGTTCTAATCCTCTGCCTGGGATGGGAATGTCTGCTGCCCAGAGAGCAAAGCAGAGCTCTGCTATCTCACAGCTGCCAGTCCATGCTTAAGGAGCCACGATGGCCCCCCCTGAGATAACTCAGCTCGTTCTTATTAGATAGGGGGTGGGAAAAATGCACACGTTTCTAATTGAAGCATGGGAATTATTTTATTGGATTGCTAGAGCACTTGGAAAATCTATGGTAACATGTATTAAACAAGTGTTGGGTCATATGTGTAACCTGGCTCACTTCATTACCCAGGGTGAAGGCTGGGAACTGCACCCTGTGAAGTGGTTGGAGCTTTTCTTGATTGCTGAACTGGCAGCAATTTTCATGTTTTTTCCGAACCATCTGTATGATTCACAACGGTCTTCTCTCTCTTTCTGAAGCTTTATATTATTGCACAAATGCTATGAGTAGCACCTGCTCTACTGGCACCTCTCATTGCCAGTGCTTTAACTCATATTCCTGTACATTGCATACACTGAAAAAACCTCACCTTAAACAAAATGTTGCAATACAGTTCCACAAAACACGCCTCTTTTGTATTTTCTCCTGTGCTTAGTTTCCTACCATCTGCTTTGCACATAATACTCATGCTTGTGGAGCAGCTTCCAGGATTTTGGCCTTTCTGTTGCAGATGCCATGCTTCTTCCCCGTTACACTGCCAAGCTTTTCTGTAATTTGAAAAACAACACACATGGGTTATACACCAGCTGAGAAAGCTGAAACAGTGGCATTGAAGAATAATGATTTCCCTAGAAAACAGCTTAAAAAGGCTGCTAGGGCTGCATCATATCAAACTGGCAGATGCTAATTTCCAATTTATATTACACTGTCATTAATTGCCATACTGAGGTAACGTACCCATCCAATTTAGAAAAATGCCAGAAAAGACCCAAAGATCATTATAAAAGCACAGTTTTCATTAATACGCTTCAGAGTTTGGAACTGGCACTGTGTTTGGCTCCCCAGAGGGCACAGCAAGGAGGAGGACAAAAGTAGATCTATGGCACTGATGCAACAGGAGGACCCTGCCGGGTGCCAGGAGACTCCCTGAAGCCACTCCATGACCCAGACAATGCTGGGTACAGGGCACGGGCCATGTCACCTCGCTGCACAATGTCCAAGGAGCTACACCTCTGGTCCAGGTTGGCTGTTACTTTGGTAAATACAGCAAAGTATTATTACCATTATTACAATAATTATTGTTATTATTTTCTAATTTTACCTCCTGAGTGGGAAAAATACTGATTTCATAATTTCTGTGATTACTCCTAGGACCCTGCTGGAGAGGGTACAACAAAGGGTCACAAAGATGATTAAGGGCTTGGAGCACCTCTCCTATGAGGAAAGCCTGAGGGACTTGGGTCTTTTTAGTCTGGAGAAGAAAAGACTTAGGGGGGATCTGATCAATGCTTACAAATATTTAAAGGGAGGGTGTCATTGACTAGAT
>BJBW01000408.1:140647-172788 GCA_004320125.1 Scolopax mira
GGTCCCTTCCAACTCAAATGATTCTATGATTCTAAAACTAGATATGAGCGCTTGGATTTTATTCTTCCTGTTCGATAATTATGCACTTCCCTCTCTGTTTTTGCTTTCCTCCCATTCCAATGGGACAGAAGCACAAAAATAAATCTTGCAATTACTGGAAACACAGTCCAGGGCTACAGTTGCCAGAGATCAAAAACAAAGAATAACCCACAAAGAAATTGAGGTTTGATTTTTACATTGTGGCAGCAGGCAAGGCAACACACGGAGTCAAACATATAGTTAGGAGCTAAGATGGAAAGCCACAGCCTTCAAGAAGAGGTTGCATGGACTTGCTCTGCCCAGCAAAAGCTCAGGGAGGGATGCTTGCCGAGGGGACCGCAGGGAAACCCTGGACTCTGCTGCCTTGTAAAAGGCAGGACACAACATGTTTTTTCCCACCGTGGCTGTTTTACAGAGGAGGGCAGGGATCCACTCTGCTCCCCCACTTTCTCCATGCCTGGTATGACTTTCTCTGCCTGCAGCTGCACCGGGGACCCCCTCTGTCAGCTGCGGGAGGTGGGCTAGGCAGTGAGCCCACACCGTGGCTCCCACTGGCCCCCCTTGCTCAGGCGCAGCCTGGCCTCTGACGCCTGGAAAGCTGTGGAGGTTAGAAAAGCCTTTTACACTCTTTTGCTCTCCTTGGGATAAACAGGGATCCTGAACCACGGGCAGGCTGCCCAGAAAGGCAGGCAGGCTTGGAAAGGAAGACTAGGGCTTTGTCTTTAACACTTCACAGGGAAAAAAGATGTTTTCTTTACTTTGGAGCAAATAATGGAATAATGGGCATGTGATAAATTTGCAGGAGAGACTGGGCACAGCAGTTTTACTGCAAAGAAAAACTCAGTGAGCTA
Source organism: Scolopax mira (assembly GCA_004320125.1). Taxonomy (NCBI): domain Eukaryota; kingdom Metazoa; phylum Chordata; class Aves; order Charadriiformes; family Scolopacidae; genus Scolopax; species Scolopax mira. The sequence goes on from BJBW01000408.1 coordinate 141,538, forward strand.
AAGCACTAAACTCTTCTCTCCAAACACCCTTTCAGGCTAAACTCAGCTATTCTGTACTAAAGCCTAATACCCTGGAGGTATTATCCACACATTGGTTTTGGCTTTTTAACCCCAGGAGACTTCTTTCATGTGAGGTAACCCAAGGCATCAAATACACCACTTCTAAGCAAAAAAAAAAAATCCCAAACAAACAAGCCCTGTGTTGGACAGGATGTTGCTCATTTTAGACTCTTCCATCCCAGATTACACTTTTTTTCTATGAAGCCTGCATGCCCAAAAACACTCCTTCCCTCCTTTAGATCAGAAAACACCAAGAAGTAAGTGGTATACAGCTTCTGTGCAAGTCAGGATTTGGGAAGAACTAGCAGTTAGCCAGGAACATCACAGGGCAAGAGTAGGAGGAAGATGCTGAGGGAGATGCTTCTTGAGGGCCAGAGAAAAGCCTGAGGGTGTGGAGAGAGCCTGAGCTTCTGCATTTATGATAGCACTGGGAGATCACTGGTGGATCAAGGCACTTACAGGAGAGGACAAAGAGAAAGACTCACCGGGGAATGCTGAACGTACTTTACATGACATACTACATGACATATGCAGGCAGTTACACAGACTTTTGAGGGTTAACTCCACACCCTGAAATTCCCTTATAATAACAGTAAGCATCACACGCAGATAAAATCTGCTGTGCTACATCATTCTTTCCATCCCCGCCGGGAGGAGAGCATGAAAGCTGTCAGAGCTGGCATCCACGCAGTCCAAAGGCTGGTTCCCCCCTCCTCATCCCCAGGCTCATCGTGCACACCTTCCTAATAGACTAGAATTTGCTTAATTTGATCTTGACAAAATAAAATTAACTAAGCACAAACCCACTGAAGTTATTATAGAGAATGTCTTTCTGAATCATATTTAGCTTCATGCCATGCCAGGAGATAATCTCCAACTGCTAACCACCACTTCTAAATCCTCCTCCTTTTCCAGACCGTTTTAGGAAGCTAATCTGGATGATCACCCTCCAAGTTGATTTCCATTTCCAGGTGCAGTTGACTCATTAAATTTAAAAAATACATATCTTTTTCAGAGGTCTCTGATCTACCATGGGTTTAGATTGTCTAAACATGGCTATCCTGCCTGTTCAACTACCTGTTCCATTGTTTTCCCAGTTTGTTCAAGTTGATCATACAGAGATGGAAAACAGTTTTGTCTTTGTTGCAGAACAACAAGGTAGGATATTCAACTGACAGCAGTTGTGACTAAATTGTGATTAAAATAAATTTGCATTCAGATGTCAGATCAAATCCTGAGTAAGTGTAAAATCATTATAACACTGTTGAATTCATTGAATTTCTGCCCATTTTCATCAGCTGGGGCTCTGACTAGAGCTGGACTCTTCTGAGTAATCCTCAGCTCTCTGTTACTAACAAAATTAGTAATTTGCTTTTCCAAACACCTTGCAGTGTTTCTGCCCATTCATTTATGTGGAGTTCCTCATTAGTGTTTCTTGTAGCTTGAACATGAGGTGGAGGTCCTGCACCAATTCTTGCTGAATCAGGGCTCAGTGCACATACTACCAATCACTTTTCTCACAAGGGTGCTTAAAATAACAGCTTCGGCCCACCCGAGCTCACTGGGAAATCTGTCAGCAAATTTTGTGTTTCTATTATTACAAGACCAATTTTAGAACCAGAAAAAAAAAAATCATAGCAGTGATAAAGCTCCAGAGTGTTTTAAAAGAATCCAGGTGGAGATGGGTCACCACGGCCAATACTTTCACAGCAAAGTGTTGAAATTTCAGGGTGAATTCACTTTTAACGTGTTCATATCATCTTGAATTGGCTTTCTGGAAACACTTGGGCAATTAAAATGTTGATTAACGGCACGGCTTGCACCTCATTTCTTATGAAGCCACATATGCAAGTATTCATGATTAATGAGCTTTGCATTAGCATTAGCAATTATTCTTGCTAGAAATTCTCACACATTTCTGAGTGCAGGAGCAGGAGGTAAGTGTCTGTCTAGATCTGTTCCTGTTGTGGGCAATATCAAAATACCTGCTTACATCCCAAGGACTTCTTCCAGGCACAGCTCTAAATTCGTCTGTTGACATGTGGGACCCCATAACTGAAGCTGGAATGAGACTGGGGGAGGTGGAGACTGGGTGCCATATGACTGACTAGTAAGCTTAAATAGATGACACCTTGCTATTGTCCAGAAATTTAAAAAAAAAAATAAAACACAACATAAACACAAGTAATTAAAAAATTTCTAATAATACATCTTGAGAGAAATCACAAGTGCTTGTAGATGTCCTATAATTAAGGAGCATCCCATTATTTAGTCATTTCTGTCAAACATCACTTTAAAATCAGACCAATCTAGCACTTGGGGTTTGGTTTTTTTCATGTGATAAAGCTCTTTTAGACCAGACTGCAGGCACCCTGGTTAATAGCAGAATATAGAGGAGTTCTGACACCTTCCTAAAAAAGGAAAGTGGAGAAAATGCCTCAACATCTACGAGCCCTATGTAGTAGTAGAAAATTAGGTAACTCCTGATGCCTTGGCTAGTTGTTGTGTTGGAGGGAAAGTTCTGATTCAAATGCAAACACACACCTCCTGGAATAGTTTTCTGGGTTGGACTAGATGATCTTCAAGGTTCCTTCCAGCTGAGACAATTCTATGATTCAACCATATTTTCTGAAGGGTGTTTTAAAGTCCCTCCCAGGGCAGCACAACCCAGAGATGGTCACAATGGTGCTGCTGAACTGACTCGCTCTTGAGAGGGCAATGGGAAACCAGACAGGATCTGAAGAAATTTAAAATAACGTGGAGAAGTGTCTGATTTCAGTTGGGAGCTGAAATAAAAATAGAATTAAACTCTAATAACTTGTCATGCCTGTGAAATCTGAAGACTGAATCACACATTGCAGATATGTCATTATGAAATATGACTTCATGATTCTTCATGGATGTGTCCCTTGGGGTCCAAATGCAACTGTCCACAGATTGTTTCACATTTGGCTGACTTTGAGGAAACCCATAAAATCTATCACTGTTGCTGCAGTCAGTGTAAAAAATACAGATCATGAAGTATGTGTTTTAATCCTTATTATCTTCCTCGATTTTATCAGGTTATCAAGGAGAAAGATGATAAAAAGCAATGCGATTTACATTTATGGGCAGATTTTGGGGTAATTTTGTGTTACAGTCCTAGGGATAGGCATCGAGACACCAATTTATACATCATCATTTTGGGCTACTAATAATAAACATGCATAAATTATTTTAAAAATGCAACAGTAATTAGGAATCTGAACAGCTCATGCTGTTATAAAACAAACAACCTCTCCTAGGCCATAATTTCTCTTACCCATATGCTTGATCAAAGAAAATGGAATTTATAGTCTCTAGATACTGCTTTGAAAAATTGATGTCAATAAAGAGTAAGACCTGAAGATAGAAAGAATTCAGAAAGAAAATTTATGAAACAAAAAACCCCAACCTAAACATTCTGGCTGGAATCTGAATGTTCTGCTAATAAGCAAGAGAATTGCTAACTGGTGCTGCTGAGTTGTGCTGTTCCTGCTGCATCTGCCACCATATTATTATTATGATTTTGCTTCAAGCATTGCTGTGGAGCTCACTTTAGCTAATGATCACGCAACTAACAGTCTGTCAGCCTTAGTATCTGAGGGAAACAAAATGGAATTTGTCCCTACACTATTAGCCATGCTTTCTAAACACACTTCCTTTGGCCATATGTATTGAACATTGCATTTAATGGCTGCTCTACTCTATGCCCACCGGATACGTGCAATAAAGACAAAGATTATAGGGCAGTAAGTAGAAGTCTGCATAAAGTTCTTTGGCACACCCTTGAAATAAAAAACCACTTAGACCCTTGCTTAGTTTTTGGAGTAAATGCAAGAGATGAGAAGCAGCAGGTCAGTAGACTGGTGGCCAGTAAAAATGCCAATTTATTGTAAAACTCAGTTTTTGCCTGAGGTCATCTAATTACATGTATTGTAACCACAATGAGGTGTATCACACCAGGACAATTAAAGCTTCTGTTTTGAGGAGGTAAAAAAAAATGTCTAGCTCCAGCGTGAATAAAAGGGGAGTACAGACAGCTGGAGTGAAATGAGAAAGGGTTCCTGATCTGTAAGACCTTTAAACAAAGGGAGGGATTGATCTCACTCGTGATAGACACCCTCACCACCACTGCCCCCAAAGCCACGGGGACCCAGCTGTGTCAGGAGAAAAGCTGGTTGCCCACTGCTGCCCGCAGTGACCCGGGGAGGCTCCGAAGCCCGAGCCCTCCCTCTGCTCGGCTGCATTTGCTGTGGTGCTGCTGAGCTGACCCATTTCTCATGGCAGTGAACTAATCTGTGAACTGTCAGGAAAGCGTGAGAGGAGGGAACTGGGGAGAGCAAGCAGTGGGTTGCTTTCAGGCAAACTATTTGTCCCTCTAGACTCTGTTTCCCTGTTCCACAAATAGCTTTGCATTATGGAAATCAGGAAAAGTGAAATGACTACATCTTGCTTTTACCACTCTTTTTCCCTTTCTGAATGCCATTATCACTTTCTCTCTCTCATTTGGTCATTTGGTGAAATTTAGTTCCTCAAATTTCACCCCTTTGGCTAAGAAGAAAAGTGTCACTGAACATTTTCAAGTGTTCAGTGACAGAGTCAGGAATCTGCTCTCCTGAATTGGACTCTGGAAAGTTTGAGTTTAGGACCTCCCAGCATACATCCAAATGAAGTGCAAGGAAGCATTTGAGCCCATAGGGATCTCCACTTATCCTAAAACATGGCTCAAGGAGTAAACATTCACTGCAAGGCATTGGAAGGCTTATTCTCTACATCTCAGCTTTGTTACTTTCCAGCAACCAAGGTCAGGGGCCTGAGTACTTAAATATTCCCACTTTGAAAAAAGTGAAAATACAGCCAATGCACTGATACCTGTTTTAGTATTGTTTAGAATAAGTCTAAAGGATTTAATTCTTCATGCTGCAGGGTGTAATCACCAGAAGTGCCCTGAAAGGGTTGACTACTAAAAAGGTAGGCATATTAACTCTCCGAGTCTTTTAATTAGTTTCACATCCATTTCCACATCAGATTCTACTTCCTTATGCCTACCCCAAGATCTTACAAAACACATTATAATTCTTCCCACGTGCTGCCCCATTTTGCTCAGTACCAGCTCTCCATCAAAGCCAGTTAGTACCTCTCACCTTTTATATACACATCATCCATTCCCATACATCTCATCAGCTACTGACATTTCTGTTTAACTGCAAGATCTCAGCTGTGTATCTACACTCCCTTAAAAAATCACCTAAAAAATTGTACAAAGACTCCTAGGGAACCTTACTTTGCTCTCCCATATATATTTTGTTACGTATTCTATATTATCCCATCTTGATATGTATGTTACTGATGTAGCTTCAGAGCTGAATATCTCAGAAATAAAGACAGGGTCATAGAGATGGGGGTGGTGTAAACAAGCACTCCACTGGAGCACTGTGTACAGCTGTCCATGCCACAGGCTTTAGGAAAGACATAGAACACCTGGAGTAAGTCAAGGGAAGGCAAGAGGAAAAGTTATGAGAAAAAAAGGAAAATGGGGTTGGTTAGTCTAGAAAACGGGGGCTATGAGGAGTCTTTCAATATTTAAAACATTATGGCAAAATAACCCAGATGAATTAATTTCCATGTGACTGAAGACAGGGGAAAAACATGATGAATTTATGCTACATCATGAAGGATTTAAAATGACCTTTAAGAAAATCTTTTTAATGGTTAATGGTAGTTAAACACTGGAGTATCTACTGGGGAGGGAGTGGAGTACTTAACTGAAGTAATAGAGGATAAATCCACTGCTTTTACAGCGGTCTTGATGTAAGATTATTAGAAGTTTAAACATGTTTCTCTAGAACATCCATCACTTGCCACTCAGAAAGGCAACTGGCTGTAGATGGCAACTTCCCAGGGAGAAGCAGGAGCTTATCTTCATCCCAACGAAATGTTGCTCCTGCAGCCTGCTCTGGTGCAGCACCTGGGGCTGGATTTCCATTTACTGGTGGATAAAAACTGTGTGCAGCAAAGCCATGGCCCCCTCACTCTGTCTCCTAAGTGGAAAAACAATCATTCCAGTGTTCAGGTAGCAAGTGGCTTGTTCAGCTGGTTAGTAAACACTGCTAATTATGCTGTGGTTTTGAAGTCTTGAAACCATAAATTCGCACTACTATGCTTGAGACACCACAACAGAGGCTTAAGGAAATTAAAACTAAAATGAAAAGCAAGTTTTTGCTTTATAAATCACATGCAAAATCAGCAGTCTTCAGAAGTCCTTTTGGGTTTTCAGAGAAGTTATCTCATCTCAAGCTAGATCTCTATCTTCAAGAGTTTCATAAAAATTGAAATAAGAAAAAAGTTTAATGTAATAAGCGATCTGGCAGAGCACCCAAGAGTTATACCTGAGTGCTCTCCTTGGTCTCAGAGCACCTGTGTTAACTTCACAGAAGCCTGATGCACTATAGTCTCTTATTCATTGAAAATGTCCTTTAGTTTAAGCAACACATCAGATTACAAGTGTCACCTGGAGGTAAAAACATTCAGCATCTCAACACTAGAAATCTCAGAAAAGCAAAAGGCACAGGAGACAATCCTGCCACAGTGGAAACCAGAGCAGGGGCATTTTGGTCAAAGACAAAATGGTCTAGCTGTCCTAGAGACAGCTTCATTGTGCACAAGCTTTATGAGGCATGGAAGGTATTAATTTTAAACAGCAAATGGCAAACTAAAGGTAAGACGAAATATAGGGCTTCATAAATAACTACATTTGCAACTTTATATATTATATTGTAAAAATAATATGATTGCTAAATTGCGTCAGTCTTTGTTACTATACAAATTTGAGTTAGTAATTGAATATTCTCACCAGTGGTTAGGTTCTACACACGCACTCTTTTGTTGTAGCAAGAATTGCTGTTTTCATGTCCACCAATTGCTAGGATTATAAATGATTGCACTTATTACATCCTTTTCTCTGGAAAATGAGCTGGAAGTGACAGACATACACATTTTGACACAGAGCAAAATCTGATTAAGCTTAGCAAAGCTCCTCCATTGTTCAGGAAAAAATATACATTTACATATTAGGACAAGACCAATGTGGAAAATTGCATTTGCATTTTATAGGAACGGTGTGTACTGTTTAGGATAAAGGGGAAATTTTAGTCTGCCCAATATTTTTGACTTTATGGTAACTGTGCTGTATAGGTAGTTCTTCCAAACATAAAATAAATGGGGCTTATAGTGGAATAGGGCACTTAATGCATGAAAGAACATTAGAATCTTGATCTCTATTTCAGTTTAAAAAAAAATAGTATAAAAGAAAGAGCTCCTACTTGAAGTCTAAAATTTAAAGCAAAAAGCATTTAAGAGTTAACTATGGGTGCATGTAGGAATATCGACTAATATTGTAAATAAAAGAGTTAAATTCTCTCCTGCTCAGAAGTAAGTAGGTATGTTTTTTCTGACATTTCTCTAGCCATCCCACTGGTCTCTGCTATGCTCTGACTTAAAATCAGCATAATTTATAGAGCAATCAATATCTCTACTTTTATGACAAAATGACATCAGAACGTCCAAATGAAAGATCTCAAAGCATCCATGTCAGCATGGCAGTAACCAAATTGCTTGGTTGGTCTGTATCACAAGTAGGGATAAAGAAGGACGGTCACACACGGGTGTGATCCCTAGCTGGGGAAGAGCCGTAGTAACAAGGCTGTGTGAAATACACACTGTTCAGTTTTCTGCTCCCAGGGAGCCAGTTAGTTTAGTGTACTTAGATGCTCGGCATCTCCACTTGTCACTCAAGCTACCATCTGCTCCCACTCACTGTAACCCTTTCCAGGTTGCCGAGGTGCTGTCACGTATCTCCAAATCCCTTCTACTTCAAAGACTTTGAGACAACCTCTGATCCCCTCCCTCCTGCTTTGAGCACGTCCCAGCTCCACATTCGGCAGGCTGAGAAGCGCCGGCCTGTTAGAAGGTTATGTCTACATCCTATTTCCAAGACAGATGCAAGTTTGCTTCAAGCTGGCAGGAAGGGAGCCGGTTGGGATGCAGAAGCCACGTGACTGCATTATCAGCACAATGCTGAGCTTGATGCAATAAGCCTGACGGAGAAGAGGAATATATTAGCTGAGCTTCAGTCAGCACGAAGCAGGGGCAAAGCGAGCTTACATCTGTCTGCAATCTGTCAGGCAGCTCCGTGTTGTGCCTGAGTCGCATAATTCCCCCTTCGGTCTTATTAGCCCTCGCACAAACTGAAGTGGGGACAGAAAGCTACTCTGGTTGCTTGCCACAGATGAATTTGCTGATAGTGGGCTTCTGTGGGAGACGGCACACCTGTCTGGAGGGAGTTTGGCTCTGCTCGGCTGCGCTGACACAGCTGTCACAGGCACCAGGTCCACGTTTGCCCCAAACCCTTTACACTCCATATCCACATTTACATTTGTAAATCAACAAGAGACCATTTTATGCACTGCTACCTGTTTCCATCCACTGAGAATCGGCTTGCAGAGCCCTGAAATTATTACAAAAAAAAAAAAAATTTGCAATTCTCATTCCATCTTTGGTCTGTCCGAGAGCACAAGAGTGCTGATAATGTGAGACTTGCAAAAGCACTGCTTGCTTTCCATGGTCTGGCATCACTTGGGACGAAACCCACAGTGAGCCATTTTGAAGCACATAAGCATCAGTAGAGAATAAAGAGACTTTATTAACCCTTAGGAGCATATCCCTCTGGGAGATTTTACATGCAAACTTTCCCGAGGTGCATTTTCAGTGTTACATCTATTGAACACAAAGGCTACACACGCTTTTATGAGGCCAGCTGCCAGATGCTCTGGCCATTGAGGGCCCTTCTTTAATAAAACTGAGGACCCCTCCTGGCTTAGAGTTCTCTGTCCACAGACATATCCTCTTTTTGGTTTTTTTTTTGTTTTTTTTTTTTTTTCTCCCAAAGAATCCCTGATAAATAAAAATGTTTTCCTCAAGGGGACACAAGCTTTCTGCCTGCAGCATTGTGGATCAGCTCCCTGAATTGGCTGCCTCATGCTTAGGTTGCAGCACTGGTCATGAGACAGCCTTGATCCCTTTTTGCATGTTGGAGAACAACATGTCTGTAAATTTCTCTCTCAAATCACAGAATTCATGCTGGTGAGGAACCCACCATCCACGCTGCTTTCTTCTTCGGAAAGTGAGGGACAAGTGTCTAGCTTCTCAATGGGGCAATAAAGATTACTAACTCTTAAGGAGCATCCAAATTCAACGAAATCAAGACAATGAGAAGATGCAAACAGGTTTCCAAGAGCAAGTACCCTTTGCAAAATCAATACAGGTTTCCCACCTTCCCCATGCTCTCAGAAATATCCAGAGGCAGTTGGCCCAGGCTAGAGCAAACTGTAGGACCATCTCCAGGCTAAAGGAGAGTGCAACAGGACCAGCATGACTATGGCTCAATGGTACCTAGTTCTCTTTTATGAATCTTGACCTTGTTTATCCCTGCAACACAGGATTCATCACCTCTTGCAGCTGTGTGCATCTGGCTTGACTGAATTTCCACTGTCAGTCTGCTTCTCAAATCCCTTCAGCCAGAGCCTGCCAGGAACACCAGTGATACTTGAACAGAAACAGACAAAGCTGACAAAAAGTGCTAAGGGCCATTTTGCAGTGGGAAATTATTTCATTCTGCACTTTGCTCATAAAGGTCTGACAAAAAGTCTACCCCAAGAAACTTCTCTGCCAGCTGTCAGACACATCTCGCTAGCTAAGCAAAGGGACACAAATACTTCAAGTGTGAAACAAATGCAAATATTTATGTTCAAGAGGTTTTATTTAGCCTCATATGAAAGACTCAGATGTCTGAACACCTGTCTTTTTACTGACAAAATGTCTTCTCAGTACTGGAGAAAGCCAGCTGTCAGATTGCTCTTGAAGTATCATCTTGTGACTGCACTCCACTGCCTTGCAGTCAGCTCCTCAGGCTGGAGCACCTCTCCTCTGCTGTCATCCCAGCTCCATAGGTTCTAGGAGAGCTCTGTGGCTTTGCCTGCATGACATACAGGTATCAGGGATGGCTGTTTATCCCTACAGCTCTTGCACCTTGTGCATCGCCATGACTCCGCACCAACACTCACCAAATTCCCCAAGCCTGGAGTCACCAGCACTCAGCAGATGGGACCCTGTGGTGGGAAGGGGAGCAGGAAGGGATCTCCTCAGGGGCAAAAGGACATGAGGCACATAGGTGCAGCCATATGCTTTCACATTGTCAAGAATCAACCGAAGTTGTCTTGCCTAGCATAAAACCTCTTCTATCTCCTGACTGAGAAATGTCAGACAGGCAGTGAATCAGCATTGCCATGGCCACAATGCCCAGGTGCTCTAAAATTGGTCTCCTGGCCCTGGCTGGAGTTTGCTGAGACAGTCTCTTGGCCAGAGGTGAATCCTGCTTCAGCAAACTCCTGGCCAGGAGCTCCCCATGGGACTGTCCCACCCCCAGCCAATGGCAAGGAGCATCAGGGCCAGGGCCAGGGCCAGGCCCAGCCCCGGGAACCTCCCTGGGAACAGGGACAGGAGACAGGTCTATGGGGGGTCCTGGCTCAGTGGAGCCCATGGTTGGGCAAGGCTGTAGGGAGCTGGAAACCAGCCCTTTGTGGCATTGCTGGGGCCCTGGGGGGCTGATGTGGAGTCTGGGGCCATGAGGGAGACCCAGGGGACAGGCAGCAACAGTCAGGGCTGCTGGTGTCCCCGGGGCATGATATCAGTTTTTTTTCTATCAAATTGCTGTTCTTAGAGACTTTTCTCTCATCTGGACATGTTGATGGTTTTTTTGCTATCCATCACCTTGCTTGAGCACACTTGCTCCCCATGGGTCACACTTACTACCAATGGCACTAAAGCCATCTCTCCAAAACTCACATAGAATCACAGAATAATAGAATTGTCTAGGTTGGAAAGTACCTTTAAGATCATTAAGTCCAACCATTAACCTAACACTGACAAAAACACCACTAAACTGTGTCCCTAAACACCATATCTACCAGTCTTTTAAATACCTCCAAGGATAGTGATTCCACCGCTTCCCTGGGCAGCTTGTTCCAATGCTTGATAATCCTTTTGGTGAAGAATTTGTTTCCCAATATCCATCCTAAACCTCCCCCAGTGCAACTTGAGGCCATTTCCTCTTGTTCTATCGCCCATTACTTGGGAGAAGACACCACCCTCACCTCACTAAAACCTGCTTTCAGGTAGTTGTATAGAACGTTAAGGTCTCCCCTCAGCCTCCTTTTCTCCAGGCTAAAGAAGTCCACTTCCCTCAGCCGTTCCTTGTAAGACTGGTGACGACCACAGCCACCCAGCCCCGCTGTTGGACCAGAGGGTGCCACAGTGAGGAGGTGTGCTGCATCATGCCCCACGGCAGCTGCAGTAACAGGAGTTCCCTGCCTTTCCCCTACTGCGTTTCCAGCTTTCATCTGACTACCTCCTTTGTCACCCGCAGACTCTCTGAATCAAAAAAAAAATCCCCATTTCCTGAGCTTAGAAGAAGTAGTCACTGCTCCACCTCTCTGAGCTGTGCCAAAGGGACCTCGGGTAGCCTCCACAGTCTCGGCTACAGCCACCCCTGGGCTGCCATAGCCCTTAGGAGGCTATTTCACAGCCTTGCCACGGCTCCCTGCCTCAGCACTGGCAGTGTCTCCGCTTTACAACCCACCTTTCAGCCATGGAGTTTTATTTGAGGCCTTCTCCTACAGGTTACGATGGCTCCTTGCCAGCCACCCACTCGTTTACCAGTAATGGCTTAGCCTTCACCTGCCTTACTCATTGCCAACCCTTCCTGACTCACGCTCCGCTTCAGGGAGTTCAATCCTGTTGTGCTCCGGCACCATTTTATTTTAAATGCATCAGTTCTTTGAGGAGAGTGACCTACTTTTAAGTGAGGTAGAAAGAGAGGTGGAACTAAGGTTCTTCCCTGAAAAAAAAAAAAAAAGGCCAACTTTGATAAACCCAGGGAAGGAGGAGATGAAGCTGAGGATCTCGATAAGCTGAATGCCCACAATGCTCCATGATTTTAAAAGTAAAACATGAAAACTTCTATAGAACTCTTTCTTTTTTCTTAAGAAAAGGAAAAAGAGCTGCCGGAAAGGGATATAGACTTTACTGGACAAACAGACATATCGAAAAGGATATTAGGACTAGGCAGGGAGTCACAGGGGACAGATAGGAATGATCACCAGATAAAGCTGGTTTGCAGCATCAGTAGCAGAGTTAAGAAACAGACCTGTCACTAGGCAAGCTGATCTAGCCCACACTAAATCTGAGCTCTGATGAAATTGTTGTTTCAGCAATATCTTGTAACAATGAATCCTATGTGACATTTACACATTTACCCTTTAGTTTCACAATTCAGTCTTTTTAAATATCTTTTGTTGCCATTAGTTTGACCGCCCCTAACATTAAATCACCGCTGCCCTGGCATTCAGTGCGCAGCTGCCTTGTGAAATGTCTCACTCTGTAATTGCCTCCAGTGCCCTTTCCTCCTAAGGCCATCGTTACTGTTTTCCTCCCAGGTTTGCAAATCTGCCACCATTGTCTCCAAACCTTACACTTCTGTGACCTCGTCCCTGCAGGCCACAGTCTCCCTCTCACTTAACATCAATTCAGATCATCAAATCCACTCCCAAAGCACAGCTAATTATATTCCGTTACCGTCATGAAGCTCCAGCAGGTCCCAGTGAATCCCAAATCAAATGTGGAGCAGACCTAGATGTTTGCCAACAAGTGCGCTCTTTGATACTGTAGATGTCTGTGTGCATCTTCCATTTGAATATGGACATCCTCAGGGCATGCTTGTGCAGCAGCAGTTTGTCTTGGACATCCTTTCGTGATCATTGAGAGAGATGGCATTATTTGAATTGTGACAAAAAAAAGTCTGTTTGGTCCTACCTCCATAGCATCCCACTCGGTTGATTTCCAATACAAGCAGTGTTCAGGTTCCTCTCAAAGTCACTGCTGCATTTTCAATAGGACAAAGATAACTCGAAGCTGAAGAATCTCAGTTGCAATGGGATAAAAAGAAGGTACTCTCACTGAGAAATAAATGGTTAAAAGACAGGACACAAAGGACAAAAGGCACTGGAGGAAGATCACCAGCGGAGTCCCACAGGAATACATTGATTGATCTAGTCCTAAGTGACCTGGAAAGTGGGACAAGATGAAGTAACAAAGTTTGCTGACAATACTAAGTTATTCAAAGAAGTAAATTTAGAGCCAACTGCTAAGAGCTGCAGAGGGATGTCATAATACAGAATGACTTGGAAATAAAAATGCAGCTGAATTCAATATTGATAAATGTGAAGTAATGCACATGGGATAAAAAAGCCCAACTATACATATGCATTGATAGGCTCCAAAATAGCTGTTGCCACTGTGGAAACTAATCTTAAGGTTATTACAGGGAGGTCTATGAAAATGACAGGTCACTGCTCAGCAGCATTTAAAAAAGCAAATCAAACGTCAGGAAAGAAATGAAGAACAAACCAGAAAATATCATGATGTCACTGTACAGATTCACAGTGTGACTGCACTTGAATAGCGTGTGCTGTTCTGTCCCCATCCTCCCGGATCAAAAAAGCTGGTGGGAAAAACCAAAGATGCTTCAAAGCCTGCGACAGTTTTTAATGTGAGAAATGGTCAATGAGACCAGGAGCCTCTGCCTGGGAGAAGAGAAAACCAGGGAGGGCACACAGTAAAAGTCTAAACAATCTTAAGCGGCTAGAAGAATGCTACTGATGAATAACTGTTTGCTGTCTTCCAATATAACTATCAGTAGTGATAGTTTCAAAGAAAGAAAAAGGAGGTAATTTTTCAAACTGCAGTTGAGCTGTGTAACTCCTTGCCACAGGAGGCTGCGGGCACGAAAAGTCTCCATGGGTTTAAAAGATGCATGGAAAGGCAATACATTTGATAGTTACTAAATACAAAGACTCAGTTTCCCAACGATGCAGATTTTGGGAACGTGAGAGAGGGGTCTGGCAGCGTGGCTGTGTCCGTGCTCTGTTTCTGCATCTCTTGTCCTGCTGGGTATCCATTACTGCCCGGTGTGGATGCACTGGGCTGGGACCTACTACAAAAGTTCTGGTGTTTTAAGGCTGCCCCCCTTAGTGGACCAAAGTCAGCCCCAAAGCCCACCCTTTCCTCCTCAGAAGTGAGTGCGGAAAACCTAGCTCTGATGTCTATTTTACACTGGAATAAAATATAGTTTGGTCTAAGTCAGAAGGGAGGTGTAAGCTGTGTGACTTGGATTAATTTGGCATTCAGTGGGTGTGCGAATGATGACTTACCCACCAATGGAACAGATGGTCTGGGCAGCAGAAGAAAATAACCAGTTAGATATAAAATAAAGCAAGCTCCCTCCGGGCAAGTCCTGATCTTCATTTCACCAGGATAAACCTGAAACAAATTCACTGAAGGGGCTGCGCTGATTACCTCTTTCACTGGAGGTATATCTTAAATCTTTGCCAAATTTGGCCCCTTGCTGGAATTTACTTCCTGCCAATTCATCTCCTTCCTCCAGGCTGAGTTTGGCTCCTTTCCTTACTAACTCTCTTGTTGAATCTCTTATACAGTGTCTGTGGAGTAGCCTTTAGACTGATCTCCAGAAAGGTGAAATCAGCTTACATCCTCCTCTCCTTGGGGGTGGCAGCTGGGGTGAGGGGGTCCCGAGACCAACGAGGCAAGAGTGACACTTACGACTCTGCAGGCATTGCTCGGCACCTCAGGCAAGCAAAAAACCCTGAAACCTTTTTCACTTGAGCTAAATCAATCTTGAAGTTGTTGAAAGCCAGTTATGGTATCAGTCCTTAAATATAAAACACAACACTAGACTGCAGTAAGAATATACCCCTATCACATACATCCACTGTCTCTCCTCTTCTTCTCTTGCTCTTTCCACACACCCCATGTAGTTCTTCCTGCTGTGGCTGCTTCGGCATCAGAGGTGGTGACAGGGAGCAATTCAGGTAACACCCAGAATTCCACAAGGAATTTATTGGGTGGGTCCTAAAGCAAAAAACTTTTTACATGCCCTAAAGTGGCAGCAAGGTAAATAATGGCAATGTGATAAACAAAAGTATTCAGATTTTAAATGTAATGGAGAGCTCAGTGACAGAGCTTCATTCTAGAATTATATTTTCTGCATTGTAGAATGCAGTTTTTTCTATTTTTGTGTAATCTGCTAAACACAGTTTCTGTTACCCTAAGCATGAATGTTTGTCAATAACAACTTCAACTTATAAGAGGCTGATTTGGTTGCAGGAAAAAAAAAAAAAAGAATGACTCATACAGCTGAACATAAAACACTGCATTCTTGTAAATGTATCCTGCATATCTGTATAGTTAAACAAGACTAAGATATGATGATGTTATATTGTTTCCAAGTAGAAACAGTATCCAGATCTCTGTGTGGGTGGATAGGCAGTGGGTGGATATAATAAAAACCTCTATGATGTATTGTACATATCCCTCTGTTGTTTTCAAATATGGTTCTGAATTATTAATACCTAAAAATGGAGTTGTCCAGTTCTGCCCTTATGCATCATTGTTTACTTCAATAAACCTAAATTTAGCAGGAAATGTTGAATATTTAATTGTGCAGCATAAGTAAAGATGACTCTCAACCATTCTGGAAAGCCCCTGTTTCAGAGATGGCAACAGTCTCAGAGTGAAGTGCTTTATTTTATTTTTTATTGCTAAAATCTGCTCTTTAGTCTTCTGATTCATGACTCAGCCACTTGATGTGCTGTGATGAACTCCTCCCTTTCACAAATCAGGGGTAGAAAACCTGATTTCATCCTTCATATCCAGGGTACCATTTACCAAGCAGATGTGAACAAATACCCATCTGCATCAGACATCCTAATTTAACTTTGGTTTACCTTTTCTTTGGGACCCACTGCTGGAAGACGTTGAGTCTTCTGCTCATTGCTTCCTCGGCTTGTTTTTGCAAACCAGGCCTCGGTGCCTGCCCCATCTGTGTTTTTCCCTTTTGGCACTACCTGGAAGGAAAACCATGTGCCTGTCCATGGGGGAGGCCCCATGTGTGTTTGCCTGGCACCCCAGACGGTGGAGACATGGCTGCCTGCGCAGGGAAGGCACCCTCGGAGGCAGCCATGAAGTGTCTGAAGTGGTTTGTAGAACAAGATCTGCCCAGCTTCTGATGGCAGGTACTGATAGGAGTTGCACTGACAGAGGCAGTGTTGATCTCCCTCAGCTTTTGTCTGTAATTCTTGCGCAGGCTTTTTTTCCTCCCCCTTTGTTTTGGCCCTGGCACATGTCTAGTCCCTCTTCATCACTGCCTTTGATACGCACCTGAGTGTTTTGCAGTTATGAAAAGTCTGTGGTTAAGGCATAATTGGGCTGCTTCCTTATGCTACATCTCCAGGAAGTCCATGTCCTCTTCAAAAATCTAAGTGGGATTAGTAAAACTAGATAACTCAAGAAAAAAAGTACAAATGAGGTGCATCTTGCTGTGGGCCAGCATGCAAATGTACAGCTGTACGCAGTGGGGTTGTGCTGGGGGCAATTCTATTTGTTAAAATCACAGAAGCATCCTTGAAGAGCTGCTCAGCACCTCCAGCAAGCTCTGCTCTCCCCTGTCCCATGGCAGCCCTGCCCACCTCTAACACAAGGGATGAACTGGTAGGAGGTTGCACAACCCCTGTCTATCTCCACATGCACCCCTAAAACTCTGTATTTTGTGTGACTGAGGAGATTTATTCCTATGTATGAAAAGGCTTCACAACTCATCTGCTCCCTATTCTATACACACCCTCATCTAACTCTCAAGAGTGTGGCCAGCAGGTTGAGGGATGTCATCCTCCCCCTCTACTCTGCCCTGGTGAGGCCACATGTGGAGCACTGTGTCAAGTTCTGGGCTCCCCAGTTCAAGAAAGACACAGAGCTGCTGGAAAGAGTCCAGTGAAGGACTACAAAGATGATCAAGGGAATGGAGCACCTCTGTGATGAGGAAAGGCTGAGAGACCTGGGTCTGTTTAGCCTGGAGAAGAGAAAACAGAGTGGATCTCATCACTGTTTATAAATATCTAAAGGGTGACTGTCAGGAGGATGAGGTAACTCTTTTCTTTGGTGCCCAGGGACAGGACAAGGGGCAACAGGCACAAACTGGAACACAGGAAATTCCATCTCAAAAAGAGGAAAAAATTCTTTACTTTGAGGGTGGCAGAGCACTGGAACAGGCTGCCCAGAGAGGTGGTGAAGTCTCTTTCTCTAGAGATATTCAAAGCCTGCCAGGATGCATTCCTGTCCAACCTACTCTGGGTGAACCTGCTTTGGCAGGGGGTTGGACTAGATGATCTCCAGAGGTCCCTTTCAATCCCTACCATTCTGTGATTCCATGATTCTGTGATCTACGTCGATTACTTAAATCCTTTATTCACTGCCATATTTTATTCACTGCTTGTCTTCACTAGCAATGGATAGGTAGAACCAGAAAAAAAGTGCACATGTATTAGTTTTTTAAAAAATTACCAATGTGTCATCATATGAGTCAGCCAGCTGGCTCTGGCTGCAACCTCCCCTTCCCAAAACCCATCAGCCATGGAGCAATCCACAGTTTGGCAACACATTCACATGGATCTTTTGAGCGTGGCTTGGGGTTTCAGGGATGCAGTATCAGGAAAAGGATTGTACAGAAGGACAGATATACAGATAAAAAGGCACAGTGCAGGTTTCTTACACACCAGATTGCATCTTAATTTGTATCAAGACGGAGTATCTAGGCAATGGTGGCATTTCCCCAAGCTAGTAGAGCTTTCTGCATATCATTTCTCTCTAGAACTTGAGAGATATACAGATGCCACCTTTTGATTTTCATTCACTTGTCTAAAACACAGTATACAAAATGGATTACCTAAAAGTAAAAGTATTTATGAAGCACATTTCTTAAGCATAAAGGGAAAAAAACCTCTATTGATTACTTCTCATTACATTTGCACCCACTTTATACGTTCTTCCAGCGTTATGCAAATTACAAATCCTGTAATTCACACTTCCATTTGTGGGTAATGAGAGGCAATTTCAACATTACAGTTAGTGCACACAGCCTGGGTCAGATCTGCAACTTCATCTCCAGCAGAGATAGAAGTGTTACACATACATATTGTACCCCAGAATCATATACACAGAGTATAACTTCCCGAGGGAGCAGATTGAAAGCAGTGCCCAAGTCAGGAGTTAGGAAAAGGTCTCTGAGTATGATTGCAAAGCTAGAGATTGACAGAGAAAAAAACTGGAAATGAATAAGGAACGTTATTAATGGCAGAAGTTGCAGGGACTACTGTACGATTTGGAAGGCACTTTCTAGGACCTGTTCAATCTTTTCCTGTAAAAAGGAAGGGAGCAGGGAGCATTCACTAACCTGTTAACGAGGCGTATTATTGTGCTGAAGAAGTGTGAAGCAACAACAATTGCTTGAATTATTTTTTCAGAGCCCACAGAGCAACCAGCAGTCACAGAGGTAAAACAGAGTACAGCAAAGATAGTTTACATCAGTATATTGCAATTACAGATCACATTATTGTTTAAAATGAAGGGCTTTAAAGTCTGTCCTTGGGGGTGCTGCGTGACTGCTTGTAAAGTAGGTAAATTGCACAGTCTACAAATAGCTTGGATGCTCTCTACTCATTACTATACATAGTTCTGGCTTCTTACAGGTTAATTCCAATGTCTAAGGGCAGATAGGAAACAATGCTTTTAAAATATTACAGTACTCTTTTCTCACTGTCAGGTAGCTTATACCTCGAATGCCAATCTGCCTTGTTTTTTAGGAACTCATTCATATGAGTTCCTAAACTCGTATGATATTGAAGTTAAAAGTCAGTCTACTGATGGGGCTAACTGATAACTTTTTGACCACTGGCAGCATCCCAGCTGATGGTTATCAAGAGCCTAGACTTTTTAACAATAATTCCAGGTTGTCTGCTGTACTGTTAAAAGCAGCTGGGAGAGATAGCATAGTTTCTCATGCATTTGTATAAGACAAAGACTGCAGTTAACAGCTCCATTCCTGAGATAAAATGACAGTTTACACTGTGAGGATGAAACCCACCTGTTAATATCACTGTCAGGACAGAGCTTTAGGCTAAAGAATTAACTCTTGCAGCTACCAAGAACCACCTTAAATATTGCTGTCCTCTACCTTTCAAAAAAGACAGTCCTCGCAAGCCTTGTCTTCTCTGAAAAAAATATGTAAGTACATTTCCATAGATTTATACATACAAATATATTGTATGTTTGATATATATATATATATAAAAAAAACAAAAACAAGACGCCCTGTTAAAGAAAAAACAAAACCCTATTAAAACAAAGCATTACTCCAAACACACAATTTTCCCCAAGAGAGTGATGAGGCTGAGCTCTTAGTGGCAAATAGATCCATCACTTCAGGCTCATGCTTGGATATTACCATGAAGAAAGTAAAATGAAAAGCTACATCAAGCACAATGGAGCACTCATGCTCCACGTGCCAGAACCAGTGGCTGTGGAGAAGAAGACACTCTCCTAAGAAGGAAGAGGCTGGCACAACTCTGATTTAGACTTCCAGGCTGCCTCAGGCTTCAGGTACCCATGGGATGGGGTAATAATTATGAGGTACTTAACCCCATCCCAAACCTGTGGTGTTTTTACAGCACCCAAACTGAGGAGGAAGCAAGGGGACCAGATTTTACCCACCAATATAGACTCCACTCATTTCCCTCATCTTCAGAGTACCGAAGGGCAGCTTCTCTCTGTGTCTCTAATAAGGACAGCTCTTCTCCATTAAGAACATGATTACTTTGTAAACTGTCACAGTCACATCCAGCCTTCAAACCCAGATCTGCTTTAACTCATGTCAGCACATCTGGGCTGTGCAGGAAAAGGAACACTGTCCCAGCTCTTGGAGTGTTTTGAGTGCATGGAGAACAGGGTGGCATTGTATGGAGGTAGTGCTAGGTGGCATCTGTGGGGACAATGTGCAGGTTTCCATGTAGAAGTTTGCTGGTGGAGCTGTGCATGTTTTTAGGAGACTGTGAGCCCAGGCTAAGGGGCAGAGCTGGGGTAACCTGTGTGGTACAAATGGGTTGGCGCAAAAAGGGGAATTTGGGGCACAAAGACTGAAGCTGCAGCTTGGGGTTAGCTGCTTCAACCCCATCCTTCAGTTTGACTGAGATGAGGATCGTCAAGCTTGACTGAAGCCTTCTCACCTCACCACACCACAGCAAGCCTGACCCCACACAACTCGTGAGAAGGAATGCAGAAAACTCTGGTCTCAATCAATAATGTCTGTTAAGCAGATTCTGAGTTTCCCCTCTCTCCAGAGCAGACCAGGATAAAAGTGCCATGTTGTCCTTCCCCAAGGTCGTAGATAAACTAGTATAGAAGGTATCACAAATTATCAAATAAATTTCTAATTTCTTATCCCATTATATTAATGCAAACAAAGTTCAGAAGAATGCAGGAACTTTTCTTAGCTAAACAACACATAGTGCAACACTCCTGGAACCTTGGGGGGGGAAAATGAGGCAAAAATCAGCCTTTTCAGGACACTAGCAAGTATGTCAATGCACTCCCTTACCTACCATTGTACTGTATATAATAAAAGCTTTATATTCAGAAAATCTCTCTCATCTTTTTGCATAACCAGAATCAATCAAATCAGTTTCACAAAATATAATTACAATTAAACCTAGATTGCATTTAGCTGGGAGAAAGGCATGGGCTTGAAAGGGGGCGCAGAAGCACATAATTATGATGGTCTGGTTGAGAGAGCTGGTCCCAATAGGCAGGAGAAGGCAGAAGAAAAGGGGCACGAGGGCTCTGTCCTGTTTGGAAGAGGTGGCATGAGCTATGGGATATAGTGAAAGGGAGGGTAGGGTGAAATGGGAATAAGATGTTTGGGTTCTGCTTGGGAGAAGTGAGGTGTGATAGTGCCCAGGGAAGGGAAGGAGAGAAGATGCAGAAGGGTTGTGTCCTGTTTAAGAGAGATAGGATGTGCAGGGATGGGGAAAAGAACACAACAATTGTGCTATATGTGGACTCGGGGTGTGAGGAATGAAAATTTATTTCTAGTATAAATTAAAGCTATGTCTCAAAGCGCGTGGGCAGACTCTTCCAAATGATCAGGCTTTGCTTCCCAGTCAGCTCTGGAACTGGGATATCCTAGGGGAATAATTGCAACAACTGCACTGAGGATTTTGTTCAGGGTATGAAAGGTGCCCAGGAATTCGCTTAGAAAAAAAGCTGTGCCATTAAACTACTGAATGTGGAAGTTGTTTAAGTAGATGTTACCTTTATGTTTACTGTCTAAGTGTGAAATACTGTAACCGAAGAAAAAAAATATCAAATAAATAAACAAAAAACCCCATATGCTATTTCTTAAATTCTAAAGCTGAAGGCCTGTGCAGGTGTTGACCCAGTGTCCCTGGATTAGCATGGCTGGCCATGAGCTATCTGGGGCTCGGCAGGGTGTCAGTTGGGCAATCTACTGCAAGGATTTGGCAGCTTTGTTACAGGAGAAAATTATACTGGGTATTCATGCAAGCTATTGCTAAGATGTTTAAAGCACTACAGAGATTAATAAATAATTTAAATAGCTTAAAGGCATAGGAGGATAGATTTATTGTAATGAAGTAACAAATGATGCAAAATATGGCAGGATCCCAAACTCCATTAAGAATAGGTGTGACTAAGTGGCATCTTGGCCAAATACAAAGCCAACCTATGGATAAGTGTGTTATTTTCACTGAACAGCCTACAGATGCTTAAATAATGCTTAAATGTACAATACATCTGCCATTCCTTTCTGTGTCAGAACACTGGAGAGACAAAGGGCCCTGGGTATTTATCTGGAGCCCCATAGGAGGCCACAGAAGACCCAAACATTGTGGAGTTAAATACCAAAATTTAAAGAGTCTTTACCTTGAGACAATATTACAGCTCAGGTTATATTGAATAGTGAGTAATACCGGGGAAATGATCCTCAGACTTGAAATTCCAGCAACAGCTCAGGAAGAGTGAGTAAGCAAAGCTGAAATCCCTATTAATATCATAGGTGACAAAACAACAGTAAAGTCTTTATCATGCATGTTGTAACTAAAACATGAACTGGCTAAGGACACAATTCTTGAAAAAAAATATATTAGTATTTTCCTGCCCACTCATAAAAATTTTCTTAGTGTTTCCTCTAAGAGGAGTTTTGCTCCAGGAGCTGAGAGAATTTTCTACACAGTACAAAAATTACCATATATTTCACCTGTTTTCTTCCTGAAAATAGGAGCCAAGTAACAACTGTGTAAATAAATATTATAATATAGTTAAATTACTAATTCACATAAGAGTTAGGTTACATAACTCTCCTGCCCCTTAGAAAAAAAAAAAGAGAGGGCAAACACATTCTTGCCTCCTCTGGATTAAAATGTTGTTGGCAGAAATGAAAAAGCTAAGGAATGCAAGGAGATATTATTTTTAACAACATTTAACAAAGCACAAGTTTTACTGAGAGCTGCACAAAGATGCCAGAAAACCCTACAGCACATACCATTATCACTTTAATCTACCTCTCAAGTAAACCGTCAATCCCACACACTATCCAAACTTTCCATACCATCTGGCAGGAAGTTTACAGAGAACCCAAGAAAATTCCTCTGATTCCAGACTGGATGGACCTAATGCTGTGATTGGTAATTAAGCAATACTTTTGGATACTTGTCCCACACATAGTCAAACTTCTTGGCTCTTGGAGAAGACATTTGGTCTTTATTGCGAGAATGGGGAAGGGTAAACAAAAAAGATGTCTTTAGGTATTGATTTAACCATTAGGAAGCTGAACAGTTGAAAACTATGTATCAGCAGAGAGCAAGAGGTTGAAGCCTGTCCCTGCTGGAAGAGATCCAGATGTTGTCTACTTAGAAAAACAAATAAATTCACTAGTTTTTTTTTTTAATGAGCTATTGCACTGTTTGCGTGCTTTATAATCAAGCAATAACAATGTTCTACAATCAAGTAGGTCCATAATGCCCTATAGCAACACCCCAGTAACTCTTCTGGGTAGGGTCTGATTTCCAGTCAGGAATACAAGTTACCAGCCACACACATCTCACTCGGAGAGCTAACTTATGACAGTGGTGGTACGGTCTCAGGATTAGTCCTTTGGCTTTTCTGTGGCTGCTGGAGATGTGAAAATATGAGAGGCTTTCAACTCCAGAAGTGTCAAACACATACGCACTAACAATAACCTGACTGGGCAGGGAAAGCTCTTTAAAATGGCTGCATGATCTAAACCCAATACATTCTTACTGTGAATCGCGCCGCTTCTTATCACAGTTCCCAAATTGCACCTATAAATAACTTCTGCACAATATTAGCAACAAGAAAACCACCTGAGTGAAAAGTATCCTGCAGAATGCATATAAATGGCGTTCACTCACAGCCCCTTATATTGGCTGAAGCACCATCTAGTTGAGTAGCAATATAGTGTCTTGATCAAATATATATATACAAAATGTCAGTATTGCTCAAATCCATGTGTTTTCATTTTCTCTCTCTAACAGAAATACAAGAAAGACAAGAACTGCAAAACCACCAAGAAAATGATTGTTACTACAACATTTTCAGGCCACATTTGAAGCAAGAAAATAAATATCTCAATTTAGAAGTATTTTTAAATACTATTACTATCCTGTTCTGTAAATTCATAATATACAATAGCTCAGATATGTATTCAACCTTTGGGTGCTTATTAAACAACAATGCAACCTGAAACGTTGGGGGAAATTGGAAACTTACAGTCCCTGAAAGAAAGTTTGTATCATATTTAGGACCTGTTTTTTGTTTTATTGATGTAACCAGTGCATCTTCATTGCATGGTTACCCTGGGTAATCTGTATCTGAGCCTAACCAAAATCCAGGCATTCTCCCATCAAAATCTATATACTGTGACAGTATTTAAATTATAGGTGACCAAGACACTGCAGCTGGGGTTCTTTATGCTCACACCCTCTTTGGCATTTGCTTAGCCAAGTTTGTCACCTGTGAGGAAACATATGCATCTTCTGAGACACATATGGGAGAACATTGGAAGATTATCTGCATTCATGTCACTTTGCCTCAAGCTTCACTACAAAATGTGTGATTTGCAGCTCAATTTAAAGAAAATCCCACTCTCTCATCCGACTCGGTTAATTTAACAGCCCTCCTGCTTTGAAGTTCAGACAGACATTTTTAATGAGGACAGAAGCAAAATGCTTGGGATAAAACTCAGATAAGATAACAACTCCAATCAACAGGCCAGTGACAACACACCTAAAGCCCATTTCTCCACCATTAGCAAAGCAGGAACACCACTGACTTCACCTGGAAATCACTTGTGTGTGTGACCCACAATGCAACAGAGACAGCAATTCAAAAATGACAGCGTCCAGAAACACAAGGGAACTGCTAGAATTGCACATCAAAGTGCTTTAAAAAAAACCCCACATAAATACAAATACAGTAATCTAAGGCAAATACAGGCAGCTTAATGTGCAAAAGAGGAACTGGGTTGTACCAGATGAAAAAACAGGCAAGAATATTTTTAATTGCATTGTTTAAATAATCAATGCAATGACCTTAAAGTGTGTTATTAACATGAATTAATTTTTCTGTTGCAGCTCTTCTCTTGTAGACATCTATTAGTATTTCCAATTCGCAAATAAGAGATGCAGATTATGAACCTGACCCAAAGCCAGCAGAAGCCTTTTCTCCAGGCTAGGAGGGCAAGCTACGTATGATCTGATCTGCAAGACAGAGAGAGCATCTACCAGTCTCATTTGTACACCTTCAGACTAAGAAAAAATATTGTGCTTCCAGCTATCATGGGTTCATTTTTTATGCCTGCAACAGAAAAATACATCAGGTCATACTTCTTTGACAAAATAATAGCCTAGAAACCAATGCAGCAAGGCCAGAAGCTATCACTTTTATTATTAAAAGGTATGTGAAAACCTAAAATTAGTCTTGGACTACTTTTGAACATCAAGGTTCAGAATTAAAACAATCCTTTACATGAATTTTATTATCTTTCCATCTAATCATGGCTGCACGCACTTAAGACAGTGGAAGAATATGAAAGCAGCAGCTCAGGCTGCTGACTGAACTAAACTGAACTGCACATTTTTCCCACTTAAATAAATTTTTCCATTTATTAAACTAGCAAATGCCTTCTCAGCATCAAGAGACAAGGCTTTAACTGAGAAATTGCTCTAGAAAAGTCACTAGGAGATTTATCAGCTGTAATACAGTGGGTTCAAATTATCCATTATGGTTGCTCCACACATTTCTATTGTTTAACATCCCCAGAAACAAAACCAAAACCCACCAAACAAGAAGAACAGAAGGGTCAGGGAAGAAAATGGAAGTAGATTTGAGTTTACAGTGAGTTTTGTGTTTTGCAATGGAGGCTAAAAGGAAGCCCTAAAAAAAGGAAGCCCTAAAAAGAATGGGGTGAAGAAGGCATCCCCATCTTCCACTGCAGACCAAGCTGTCCACTCAGCTCATGATTTCTACTGTTACCAGAAAGTTAAATGTTGTCATCATTATACTGCAAACATTCCCAAAGCCCTGTATTTTCTGAAGAGTTTGGAAACCACCAAAGAAGTGCCAAGACGTCCAGAACTCTTAATTTCAGAGCAGAATACTAAATTCAGAGTGTATAAAGAATTCTATATACAACTGCTCACAGTGATCAACCAATTGGCTTTTTTTTGCCCTTTCTATGAAAAGTGACATGGGATACTAACAGAAAAAGGAGTGGACACGTCACATCCAGTTGATTCGCTCATTCAGCAGCATCTGCAGACCCTGCTATTATTTTGTAAACTATTACAAAATTCTGACGTTATTGATCAACATCAAGGCTGCCACCAGCTTCCATTGAGTTCATGAGCTTATTACCCCATTGATTCTTATCAACATACCACACCGCAGAAGGACGCACAGCTGAAATAGCAATGAGGAAATTTTTCAGCTAGATATTTTCATTCTGGGAAGTGATCCTTTGTAGTTTTATGCCTGATAGCAAACCTTTGTGTGTTTCAAAAAAAAAAAAAAAACAAAAAACACAGGCATAAAGATTTAGGCTGTCAGTTTTGTACTTGCAGCCAGTACAGGAAATAATTTTCCAAGTTTTCAAGACGCAGTAGGAAATTTTTTCATTGACTGGTGAATACAGATTGTACAAATCTTTGCTTAGTTAACACCTTGGAGCACAAGTTATTCTGCTCCAGTAAAAATATAGGCAGAGCCAGTGTCTTCAAAGGTTATATTATGCTGACTGCAAAAAAAAATAATGCGTAGTATTGACCCATCTTCATTCTCTCAACTATTCCCCTATTTAAAAAGTTCTTTACAAGAAAAATTACTTTTTCTACTCCTAGCTTAACCTGGACTCTGGCTGCTAAATTAGGTTTTCACTGTTCAGTGAAATCAGTGGCAACTTATCTATACAAAACTGGCTGAATTCCAGTTACAAACCTACTGCTCTTATACCACCTTTCCCAGAGAAGTATTTTAATTTTTTTTTTTTTAAATAAAATCAAAACTGTCCTTCAACCCTCACACTGCAGCTTTACAGCCTTCTTGTCCAGAGAACCAGATGCCCAGAAGGATGCTGAAGGAGGTGGGTTCCAAGTTGAAAAGAAATGTTGCATTTTTCCAAGATCCAACCAAGAAATGTGGTGAGAGTGGTACTATTCTGTCAGCAATATTAGGATTTCTTTGCTGAGCTCTCTTTTTAGTGCTTTTAGTGCTCTCTTCTTTCCTGCCCACATCCATGCATGATTTTGATGGAATGGTCAGTTCGCAGTAGTAGTGCCTATACCTTAGCAGCAACGAGCATGATTGTTACGTCACTTTTTATTATTATCTCACAGTGATTTCTCATAAACGCAATTATTAGATACACTTCATAGAAATAGCTCCTCCCATCTCACCCCTACCCATCCTTGTTCTTTACAAGGAAGGCTTTCTTAAATAAAGATTTACCTCAGTACCAGAGCCCCGGTGCTTTTTTCCACCAGAGTATCTGTTCTCCTACCACATGGTGCCTGGCTAATGCCGTGCAGCCAATTATGCAGTATCTGGGCAGAGAAGCAATCACAGCACGTGTGAACGCAATGTTAAAGTAATCACCTGATTCCTCTTTCTTAGCCTGATCCTTAGCTAGTGGGAAAGGGCCTCTAAAAAACAACCTCGCTCCTCTTTTTCATTCTCTGTCTCCTTCCCTGTTTTGGTAAAATGCTGTGTTTGCTCATAATATTCCACTTTATCAACTCGTAGAGCTCTTGGATTTTGTACTGTAATATTTAATATAGTAGTAGAAATATAAGCAAAATTATACATGCTCACACTCACTGCCAAGGTTGGGCCTGGCTATTTTTCCTCTTCTTAAAGAGGGCAAGGAAAAGTGTTTTCTATACCAGGACTGTACTCAAACTGTAACCAGTTGTACCTTTTTAACTTGCGTCCCCGTGGGATGTACGTATAATCAATATGATATGAACCATCTTCTTGATCACATTACATTTTTCATTTAGGAGTTTGAAAAATGATTCCTCCTGCTGTTTTAGTAACACCAGTACCATAGCATTACACGATTTTCCTTGGGAGGGATGGAAAATATTAAAAAATGACAAAACACAAAAGCAGAGTTATATCCCCGGAATTCCTCTGCTCCCACTGGTAGCATTTACCACCCGACCCTCTGTAATTCAAGCTGAATGCCTCGCCTCTCACCCTCACAGTCAGAAACCTGAATCTCCAAGCTGAAAAGAAAAGGTTATCGCCTCAATTCATTCGTGAGCAAATTGCTCAAACTCAGCTGTCAATCAATGGTCCACTCCAGCATCCGAGCTGGTTCCTATCTATCTGGTTTTCTCCACAGGCTCTCACGAGCTGGAGCAGAGAAAATGTGTTTAATGACACCATTGTGCCAATGACACATTTTCTGCAGGTAGCATTTGCATTGTATGTTTACTGTTTGCAGAACATCTGGAAGACATTTCTCTTTCTGAGCACATATTCTGACAAAAATGAGAACACGAGTCCACAGGAAAGCACTTTGGATGGGGAAGCCTGGATGTCACTTTGCCTTTACTTCCTGCTCCCTTCCTACCTTCTCCATTTCTTTCCATCCTACTCCATTATCTTTCTGTCCCCTGCATTTTTAATCCCTGTTGTTCTCTTACTTTGCAAAAAAAAAAAAAAATTATCTAAAAAGGAAGAGAAAAGCAGATGCACCCATATCTTACTCCCACAGTTTCAGTGATTTATGGATTTTGAATATGAATAGAGATTGAAACTAATCAACAGATGGTTGGAGACATGAATATTCATGAATTCTGAATCCCTGTATTACTCTGCCAGGTATTGTTTAGATGTAAAGAATATACGTGTTGTCTAATCACCACTTTTGGGAAAGAAAGCCAGCAGTCTCTTCAACTGTACCATGCCTTATGAAGTGCATGTTTTGGACAATCAACTGTCGTACATGTGTGTCTCCTTTGAAAAGGGAAAAATAACTAAAACCTGACAAGTATCTTTTTGAATCTCTAATGCCCTCTGCTTGAAAATCAAAGCATCCCAAAATTTCATTTCAATGATAGGCAGGAATAAAATACTTTAAGTACTACTATAAACTAAATATTACTTTAGATGTGCAACTCCACAACCTAAAGGATATCTAAGGCACTTGCTACAACCAACCAGTAAAGCAATTAAGTGTAAGTATTTATTTACACTTAGGCAGACAGTGACATCTAGCAGCAATCTATTTTATATAAGTAATAAGCTGCTGCCACCTTCTGAAAAAAGCTCAGCATGACTACGAATGTCATCTTTCTCACAAGGCCCAAGTAACATGGGATGGGCATTCTGAGCCAAGAAAACCAGGCAACAAAACAAGTTCTACTCCAGCACGAATACAAAAAACAAACAAACAAAAAAATCTGCTGCACTGACACATTCTTGACCAAGAAGCTAATTTGAGGGTGGCCTCGACACCTCAAAGCACAAATGTAAACGTGCCATCCTTATCCCAACTCAGCAGAACGCTTTGACATCTACCAACCAACCATCAAACAGGCCAATGAACAAACCACGAGGCAAACCAGCAGCACAGCCACCTCTCTTCAGCCATACCCTTCTTTACCTCTTAAACACCCAGCTGCTTGAAGAGGAGTCAGCTCTCCTTGGGGTCACCTTCCAACAACGAGTTCCTCGTTATAAAGCA
This sequence comes from Scolopax mira, assembly GCA_004320125.1. Classification (NCBI taxonomy): domain Eukaryota; kingdom Metazoa; phylum Chordata; class Aves; order Charadriiformes; family Scolopacidae; genus Scolopax; species Scolopax mira. Next base: position 170,924 of record BJBW01000408.1, read on the forward strand.
GCGAGCAAAGAAAGTCAACACATCTCTCAGTGGTTTCTGCAAGAGCAACCTGCCTCTCCAGGTTGTCACCATCGCTAACAACCAGGGGCCACCTTTCTGGTAGACCTGGATAGCCCAAGGGTGGTGGCAGGAGCGACCCTCCACACTCTCTAAATAGGCCAGCTACCACTAATCAATATCAGCTGTGTGCTGATCCTGAACTGGGACCTGCTGCCCAAGCAGAGGAGCCCCAAATCTTTGGTGACTATGAAGAAGCGATGACCTGGTGGATTTGCTCCCTCTGTCAACTTCAGCCAGCGTAACAGTGGTAGGAGCTTTATTTATTTTTTTTACATTCTGGTGGCACAAGTGGTATCAGAGGGTAAAAGAGCAGAGCAAACCCATGTCACTGTTGGCAAATCAGTGCTTCACAGTCAGTATCTCTGAACAGATGGATCACCTCTCCAAACAACAGATTCATGGCAGTTTAGCCTGATTTTCAAGGAAATGAGGATTATATCATCTTACTGTCTAGCTGTCCCATCCTCCTATTAACCTCTGACTGCATTGACCAGTTTCAACTAAATTGGACAGGAAATAGAAAGTCTCAAAACCATAATTTCTAGAAATTTGGAGAGCCTACAGAGCACATAGACAGAGAAAAACAGTATCTTCAGAAGCTGTACTGCTGATGGGCCAACTGCTTCAGAGAATCATGAAACTACAGTCCTGTGATTTGGGAAGGAGGGTCATCATCCAAATAATGACCAAATCCAAATAATAATCCAAACTATAAGCTCCAGGAAATTTCCTCAGCAACACCTAAGGGCCCGTGACGGCAGAACGTTAAGGTAGATTTGTTTTGGAGGTTACGCTGGTAGTTAAGCCAGGAGGATGGCCTAAAACAACCCAAAAAATTCCAAAGGATATTCAAAAATATCCTGCCGCAATGATCATTTTTTGATGCAGCTATTACGACTTTTCCAGAAACTCAAGAAATGTATGAGCCTACTACACTTAAATACGATTGCAAGAGTGACACAAACCAGTATGGAAACACAGAGCTACCACTTGACTTCTCGTTAATAAAGGAAAAACGGAGACGCCACCCCTCTCTATGCACTGCAGAGCCCACCACCATCTCCACACACTTACTGGCACTTCTGTTTTCCTTAATGACAGCAGACAGCCCTCGGGGGCCATCCCAGGGCTTCCAGGTTCCATCCATCAAACGATTAAATAACGAGGCAGATGTTCTGGGGGGTGCCAAATTTTTAGGGAGGTCTTACCCTTACTAATTTGTGTAACAGAATCAGCCTGAATTTCATAACAAAATTAAAACAAAAGTTGTAACAGATGTAAAGCTGATGACTTCTTTTTTATTATTATTATTTTTAATGCAGAGCATTTCCTAAAAAAAATAATCATTTATTCTTTGCCTCAAAAACTTGTGCAATCAGTTCTTCACCATCACCTGGGGTGCTTAAGATCCCCACCTGGGAGATTTAGTTAAAACCAAAGAAGCCACAGCTTTGCTTGTTACTTTTTTGACTATTGACTTTATAGATATTTTTTTAAAAAAAAAATATTATTTTTCTTTTTCTGAGCAGAAATACTACACCTGGTTTAGAAGCTTCCAAAGTTCAAGGGTTGGGTTATTGCTTTTGTTCGTTTCCTCGTGTTCACACATCTGACCCACTTTTCAAACCACCAGCGGCTCCAGCGACCACCCACCCCGACGACCCGCGGGTTCGATGCGTGGACCCTCCGCCGTCGTTAACACATGCTCGACGCCCGATGCCAGTCGACGTGCGCGGGAGTTCCCGTGACGCTTTTCCCAAGGAACGGAGGCTGATTTTGAACGCGTTTGCGGTGAAACCCCCTCC
>BJBW01000409.1:0-85144 GCA_004320125.1 Scolopax mira
CTCTGGAAGTCCATGATGGCAGTCCTGCTGGCTTCCCTTCTTGCTTCCCTCAGAATCAAGAACTCCACCATCTCGTGATCGCTGCACCCCAGGTGGCCTCCAACTGTTACATCCCCCACAAGTTCCTCTCTGTTTACAAACAGCAGATCCAGCAGTGCTCCTTCCCTAGTTGGCTCCCTCACCAGCTGTGTCAGGAAGTTATCCCCGACACACTCCAGAAACCTCCTAGACTGTTCCCTCTCAGCTGTTTTGTGTTCCTAGTTGATATCTGGTAGGTTGAAGTCTCCCACCTGGGCGATTTTGAGACCTCTTCCAGCTGGATGTCGTCTATGTCTACGTTCGGATTCAGCAGTCTGTAACAGAATCCCACCATGATGTCAGCCTTACTGGCTCTCCCCCCAGTTTTTACCCATAGGCACTCAACCCTACTATTACCCTCAATTAGTTCCCAACATTCATAAACCTCCCTGAACACAGGGCCACCCCTCTTCCTCTCCTTCCTTTCCTGACCCATCTGAAGAGCCATCCATCGCAGCACCCCAGTCATGCAAGTCATCCCAGCCATGTTTCCATGATGGTGACTACATAATAGCTTTCCTTCCACATAATGGCTTCCAGCTCCTCCTGTTTGTTGCCCATGATGTATACGTTAGTGTAAAAGCACTTCAGCTGGGCTACTGGTCCCACCACCTTTTTGGTTTAGGAGAACGTTTTGATGAGGCCTGCCAACTCCTGCACAACTTCTTACTTCAGCTACCTCAGGAGCTGCTGGCTCATTTTGACAAGACTATCATACCTAATCTCCTCTGAAAAATCATTCCAGTAAATCTTTTCACCAAATCCTGCCTCCTGAAATATCACCAGGTCACTGAGTATTCCTTTTACTTAGGCCACTAAATTTTTAAGAAACAACAACTCCTTTGATTACAATATATCTAGACAGCATCTGAAAGCATAAAATATGTTTCGTTGCCAGGTCTTCTGACAGTTCAGTTCAAACTGAAGGCATAGATCAAAATTTAGAGCATGCACCTCTGACTCCATGCTGCATTTTGAATGGCTACACAGCTGGAAATTCTAGAAAGTGAACATTTACAAGACTCAGTACTTATCCAGTTATTGCAATACACATACCATGTACACAGGAACTCTAACAGGGCATTACTGATGATTAAATGAATTCTTAATGCAATGACTATACGTCAGTGTCATACCATAAAACAGTTGTGTATCTATGAAAGGAGACAAAATAACATAGTTCCTTAATCTAATGTCCAATAACAGTATGATTCAGTGTAAGATAATGTATCAAGTAGTGTGTCCTACTCTTTTTGGACATTAATCCTGACAGAAAAATCTTTAGCTTTGTATGGATTAGTCAATGCAAATTCATTAACTACTTGTCATGCTTCTAATACAATCTGCCCTGACCCTAAGGACTTGACAGTGTAGTGTTAATCAAATCTACACAAGATCCCATACAGACAAAACAATCTGTTTCAGGTTAGACAGATTTCTTTTTCCCCTAAAAAAAGGGAAAAAAAAAAAGGGGGGGTTGTACAGCAGAAGAATATTGAAAAGTATGACTCCGGTTTATATTTTTAAAATCATTTCATTTTAGTAAAATTATTCACAGTTTTCTATACTGTAGGAAAAAAATAATCTAGGAAAAAAATAATCTATGAAAAAAATAATCTAGGCAAGTGTTTAAGAGTTGCATCTAGAAAACTGACAGTTATTTGAAGTGGTAAGTCAGAGTTCTACTTAACAAAGAATAAAATTAAAACTTACTTTAATTTCTATGAGCATGTGTCATCCCCTCTTGTACCCCCCCAAGAAAATATTATTGGGAAATATTTGGGAAATTTATATAATGTCATGCTACCTATCCATTTCAGTATTGCTTTCACCTTATTACAAAAAAAAAAATACTGCCTTGAACTTCTAAGCCCAAAATATCAGATACCCATTTACACTTGGATTAACTAACAGCATCTTATAGTTCAAGCCTGGCTTTCAGACTTGCAATCCAATGTGGAACATATTATTTCTTTTACCTCCATATCTCAGAATAACAAAATGTACTGTTAGCAGTCTTTCATAAGTGCAGCTTACAGCTATATATTACAGACCAATCTCTATGTTTAGTTTTGACTTGAACTTTTTAAAAATCTTTAAAAAATCATCAACAGTATTTGTCTAATCAGTTCTCGGACTTGCCAAAAATTAAAGTAAATAATGGCCTAATTATCAAAATAATTCTACTTAATACAAAAATATATTTTTCTATAGCTTGGTTTGCAACAAACTTCAATCAGAATAATCATATATCATGGTTTTTCTTTCAGACTTTCATGTCTGGCCACTGGTGCCAGGCCCTTTGTTTTACCTACCTGACTACGACTCGGTATACAAAAACTTTTCCAGCATAATTGACCCCTACCTCTCTTACTCTTACTGAAGTGAAACATTTTGGAAGCCAAACACTTTCAGACTTGCTAACAACAGCTATGTGCACTCAATTTCATAAAAGGTTTCTATTCCAGATGTAGCTAATTAACAAGGAAATGTCATCAGTTACACCACTCAGTTCAGTGCTCTTTATTCCATTGTAGCTGTAGTAGTTTAGACAAGCCAAATATGAGAAAAGTAATTTTGAGCCTGCTTCAATGTATAGCTAACAGAAGTCTACATGTAATACGCATAAATAACATAAATAGTAACTTCTCGTCTTGTTTTTATTCCTATAAACTTCCCATGTAACCAAGTAAATAATATTTCTCTTGTTGAGAATAAGGGGAATGAGGGGAATATGAAAAACATCATAGTCCAGAATTTGTTTCTATCGTCCTTATTATATTTACAGGTATGTATCATGTAAGTTAGGCTTTTCAACAATATCAGATATGAAATCAAGGACTCAAAAGTCATAGTATGAATATTTTAATTTTCATTAAAAGCTTTTTGCAGTCAGTAATGATGTCAATAATGGTAGTTCTATATTGCCAGTAAAAACAACATTCAGACTAAACTCTCATGATATTGTAGCCTCAAAAATTATTGAACTTGGATTTGGCTGATATTTCTTCTTTCAAACATTAAATAAAGCAATAAATAGTGAGATAAATTATTGGTTCCTAAATTATGTAAATTATAAGCCTAGTAGATAACACTAAAATGAAGGACTGAAACTATTACTAGGCATTTTAACTGAAGATGGCTATATAATCTAGTGCAATAGCATACTAGAGAAACCTGTTAACAGAAACATTCATATGTTTCTAAATGATGCTTAACCCAAATTTAGATAGGTCTAATTCGTCATTTTAGCTACAATCCTTGCCCGTGGCTGAAATGCCTCTTTGTCCATCTCCTTGAACTTGGAACCAGTACATTAAGGCTGTGTTTGTTGGTACATATTGGGGAAACTGTCTCATGCCTTACATCATGTAAGGGAAAAGAATCTCTAAAGAAAGAGTAACACACTATGGGCACTCAGTATACGGCATCAAAGCTGTGATGAGATTTGTTTGCTTGGAAATGCCATAGTTTAGCACAAAGCATGACATTTTAGGATGGTGTGGACCAGAGAAATGATATTGAAATAGTGGTAGATAAGTCTGAGTTGTAAAAAAGCAGTAGGTCCTGAAGCAAAAAGCAAGTTGGTCCTGAAATATCAGCTAGGCTAAGCTAGTAACAAAGAATCCTTAACTTAACAGTGAATAGCTCCTATTCCCCTTGAATGAAGTTTCATAGCATTTTTTTTCATGACGTGCAGATCCAGTACAATGTTCTTGTCCAAGTGCTAAGCTTTCTCCATGGAGTCAGACAATTAATCAATATAAAAAATTGTGTCACAAAAATCTGAAACAAGAGTTTGTTTAAAGAAAACTGGGTTCATTAGAAAATCAAAAATTGCATGGTAAAATGAGGACCTGCTTGCAAATAGCAAAAGAACAAATGCAACAAACTATTGGCCTCGTACCTACCAAACTGTTTTTGTATTAACAACTTGGTTTTTAGTTTGCCTTTTGATGCATTTGGCTACAGATAGAATTCACCTCCTTCTTCAAATTTTCATCTGTTTATTCACTTCTCCTGTTTTTATTTCCCTTTACAAAAATCTTTAAGTAGTTCCTTTTTGCTCATAGATGTCTTTATGGATTTATTCTTTATAATGTGAGGCTGTATTTCTAAAGTAATTTAATTAGTTTCTGACTTGTTTAGGTTTTTTTGTTTGGGGTTTTTTTTGGGGGGGTGTTTGGTTGGTTGGGTTTTGTTTGTGTTTTTTATTGTTGCTTTTTTAATACATATATACTGCTAGTTAGCTATATTGCCTTAAAACAGGTTTCTTCTAACTGTAATTCATCTAGAGCTTTATAGGAAGGGATTAAATTTTTAAATATCAACCTGTTAATCATCTAATTTCACAGTTTGCTTTACCTTCAAAAGAAGTTTCTTTAAGCCCATGAAAGTAATCTCTTGCTCCTGGAGAAATTAAAATGCAAAAAGGAAGCCTAGAGAGGGTAGAAGCAAGGACAGGTATATAGAATACAGACAAATTGTCCAAACAGCCAGAGAACAGGTTAGGAAAGCTAAAGCCCCGATAGAGTTAAATCTGGCCAGGGACGTCAAGGGCAACAAGAAAAGTTTCTTTATGTATGTTGGTGATAAAAGGAAGACTAGAGAAAATGGGGACTCTCTCCAGAAGGAAATGGGAGACCTGGTCACCTGGGATATGAAAAAGGGTGAAGTACACACAATTTTTTTTGCCTCAGTCTTCACCCACAAGTGCTCTAGCAGGCTGCGCAGAGAATGGATTAAGAGCAGTTTAGGTCTTCCTTATTCAAGAAGGACTTGGGTGTGTTGGTTGATGAAAACTTAAACATGAGCTGGCAGTGTATGCTCACAGCACGGATAACCAGCCCGCATCAAAAGAAGCATGGCCAGCAGATTGAGGAAGGTGATTCTCCCTCTCTGCTCTGATGTGACCCCACCTGGAGCACTGCATCCAGCTCTGTAGGACCCTCAACAGAAGAACAACATGGACCTGTTGGAGTAAATCCAGGAGGGCCACAAACACAATGAGAGAGCTGGAACACTTTTCTGAAAAAGACAGAATGATCAATGAATGAAAAAATTTATGATTGATGGGGGAATAACAGTTTACCCAGATTGCTAATTAACAAGTCATTTACTAGTGAAACTAGTTAGCTTGGTGAAGAACTGCAGCTTCTTAAATGAATAAGTATATATCTATTTTTATGTTATCATAGCTTTAATGACTCTCAGATTTATATTAGTTCTGCCAATTTTAAGTAAACATTTTAAGTTTTGGAGTGCTTAGATACATAAAGACTTTATTTATTTATACACATCACAGCTCGTTATTCACTCTTGGGAATGTGTATTTGATCAAAGAAAACAAAATTATTTTGAAATACATGTTGCTATTTTCCCCAACCGAATTAGAAACTTCCTGCCCTTATGTTCAGCAAACACAGTGGGATGTTCATATTTAAAGATTTCTTCTTGCATATGTGAAATTTGTCAGGTATTTTATGAATATTTACATATTAATGGGCCTGACATCTGTCATAATTGCATACTAATTATTTCAGTTTTAATCAGATAAGTGATTTATTATACTGCTGCCCACAATTGTAGGGGAGCATTCCTGAGGGAAAAATGTGTGTGTAGACACAAATTTGGTCTTTTCCTTACAGCACTCCCCTACTGATGTTCTAAACAAAATTTGCTGTTGTTTTTTTTAGTATGAAGAGTTGCATTTCAGAATTTGATCCAGTGCTTGTTAAGAAGCAGTTGAAAGACTTCCATTGACTTCAGTGAGCTTCAGCTCAGGCCTTTAGTCAATGTAACAAACCATTTCTGAAACAGTGGAATGACAAAAATCAATGGACTTTTTGATTTTGAATCAATGGAGAATTACAATTCCAGTATATAAATTATAAAGGAAGAGCAGATTAGGTGACACAAGTGGGAAAGTAGCAGACACTGCAGCTGAAAGATGTACTGATTTTGAATAGAGATGGTAAATTGCAAACGAACAAAAATAATGTTCAGATTCTTAATTCACTTAAAGTCAACACTTAAAAAGAATTCACTAAATTAATGAACTTCAGAAAACTAACTGAGGAGACAAACATGTTTTTTTGCAGTGTCGGAAAACCAGGTCAAACAAATATACTGCTATAGTGTAGCAATAGGCTTTACAAAATATACCCAGGAAAACTCTCAGAGTAGACAAGAAAATACTAGATCTTAATTAAACCCAACCAGCTCAGAAAAAACTTGCAGACCTCTAAGTGCAGCCTTGCAAGTGTTCAGGTGCAGGAAGGGTATGAGAGCAGTGTGACATGCTGGCATTTGAAAGAAGTACAAACATTTTTAAAAGAAGGTTTTTTTCTCTCCTCCCCCCTCATCCCCCAAATCTGATTACCTTCTACATGAAAAAAGCCAAACAGAAAAGCCTAAATGGTTAACACCTCCCCACACTTCCTGGCACAGGAAAACCAGCCCACAACTCACATAAAACACCCGAGCGTGATGTTCACACGACATAAGGCAGATTGGGATATCCATTTCAAATAGGGTATCCCCTTTGTACTGGCAGGGCAAGCAGGAGAGGAAGGACAGACACACCACCAGAGGTGATCCCAAGATACAGCCATAAGTAAGTCAGGACCAATGAGGTCAGAGAAGGAAAGCAAATTGCTTCAGAAGGGCCAGTTGTAGGTTCAAAGCAATGAGTGTCTCACAGTTTTCCAGATATGGCATGTCTGATGCCTATCCCCCCCAGTTTTCTCCAAAAAAGTTATTTTTATGCAATATCACTCTTAGGAACACAAAGCTAATGGAAGTTTGAACCATTCAAAATCCAGATGCGCAAGTAACTGCTTATCTGCATCTCCACAACAATATTCAAGGCAGGAATGAGAAAAGCCACAAACAATGTTCTGTCATTACCATATGGCAATAAGACTACTGTATATTTCACTTTACATTTCATTGATGTAGTCACTTCCAGTAAGTTATATTAAATCTCTGAACTGGACAATCCTAACTGAGTCTAACGGGGTTTTGGATTGGCACCAGTATCATTTCAAAGCCTGCCAGGTCCCTCAGCCATACCATTTGTAACTTTCACATCATTTCTCATTCACAGTTTAGACCTTGAGCAGAAAAGGAACTGCATGGCAACCTGCCAAAAGGAGTGTTTATTGTTTATAAATTATGAACAACGTGTGTATTTCTGCAATTGGCAGTTTATATCTTACAGAAAGCAAGCTTTATTTATAAAAAATTAGAACATCTTGTTTTGTCCTGTGTTATGGCAGATTGTCTTGGAAGACACAAAACACGAGTCACATTAAAAACTAAGGCTTAATTTTTCCAGACCCAGAGGGTATGTTCTAGTTCTTATATTATTAAAAGTCATTACCACTAATTAGGATACAGAAGTCAAGTAAACAGGTTCAGGAAAAAGGTTTGGAATATTTTATACATATCTAGTGGGAACCTCATTACTTGTCAAGGCATCTGCAGTGTTCCTAAATAAGCCTCAGTGTTTGCAATATCATCTGAATTTTTAGTTCAACTCCACAAATGGGACATGACAAATTAGATACTAAATATGAATGATGAAAACATTACTGAAAACAAAATTTTAAAAGTATCTCAGTTGTTTCTGCTGCATTTTATGCAACACCATCACATTTATTTTGTCTAACAGTAACGGCAGAAATATGTGGACACAAAATAAGTTCATTAATTTCCTGATGTTTTAAAAAAAATCGTTTCTATTTGTTCTGTTTCTTATGTTCTGTTTCTTATGAGGAAACTGTAAAGGACCAAAACAAAGAGTTGTTCTGAAAATACCTGCAATAATGATGGAAATATTGAGTAGTTCTGAAGCATTCATTTCCAAATAAAAGCTTGAAACAGTGATTTCAATCCCTGAAAGCAGTCTAGCAATATTTGAAAGTAATGAGAAACAAGGACTTTTTGCATTGAAAATATCTTGGGAATATTGCCACAAAGTATTGTGGCTTTTTAAGAACTGGTACAATATGGTTTACTTTAAGAGTTAACTCATATCTACAGCGTATCTTGAACACATAATTCAAGTTAAAAGCAATCACCTACTCAAAGAAAGAGCTGTAGCAGAAGTGGGAAACAAATGAGGCAGAAGGAAAGGAAGGGGAGAATAAAAGGAAAAAAGAGGGAGAGAGAACAAAAGAGTATCTTAAGCCACTCTCACCCTGTCTTTCTTCAAGTTGTACAAGATAAATGATCAGGAGAGAAATGGAAGGAAGAAGGGCTAGTTTAAGAATATATATAAGAAGGGCTTATGTTACACAGTGTGAACCAGCCAAGAAGAGGAGACCTCAAATGGTTTTGTAAACAAGCTGCTGAGACAGGCAAGAGTGTCCCCCTTCATGCTGTCAGGAGGCACGGCCACACGCTGCTGTGCTCCTCGATGGCATATCTGTCCACCCACACTGCTCCTCAAAGCTGCCTGGATAGACAAAAGCAGTGGTAGCCATTTTATTTCTTTTCAGAAGGAGATCATGAGGGCGATGGCAAAGGCGGAAATCACCTGTATGACGACAGAGGGGAAACCAAAGGAAATTTCTCCCAGTTTCAGAGCTGAAAGTTAGCCAGGCTGGGAGCTGAATATGTATATTCCTATATATACCAAAGTCTGGTTCCAGGGCAAGAAGAGCAGCACCATGCTGGGTGAAGACCCTCCTGCCACAACCTTTGTTGTGGGTTATATTTTGTTCTCATTTAGAAAAGAAAACGATGCCACAGCCTGTCACTTCTATTAAATAAATAAATCCAGGTATAATATCTTCTCTCTGTTCCCTACAACCCCAACAGTTTTCATTTTAACACTATTTTCACCTTCATCTGTCTGGAAAGTGAGCTCAGACAGAGGCTGCTCCGGCACTTTCTTCCAGAAATTATTTTGGGAACCCTCTAACACTGCCAGAATTAGGGAAAACGAAACTGCCTTCTCTAAAGTCAGACAAGCCCAGTGGCGAGAAAACCAATACTCATTATTCCTAATTAAACAAATAGAATAAGGAGAACATATAATTTTGTATTAAAAAAACAACAACCCCAAAACAAAAAATCCTGAAGAGATAGATATGTAAACGTAAAAATAAAATTATATGTAATTTTTATAAAATGTCACTTTTGGAAAGATACTGGCATAATACAGTCTTTGCAGGAGGATTTTCAGTCATACATAAACAATTTTCTCCTAGTCTCTGACAAAGTCAATTTTAAGCATCTTGAAGACCAAAAGGTTTAATGTCTTTTAATTTCTATGTATATCAGCTGTGCACACCTAACTCAGAATTTTTTCCTGTTAACAGAGAGCACGTGGATCTCATGAGAGAGCACACAGCACTGAGGCAGTGACATGTTCTGCCTGTTGTTCTGACATGGCATGACTAAAACAAGAATATAATTAATAGGGTTTTTTAAAAATACTATGGCATAGCCTTCCTAGATGTCTCAGAATACTTCAATATTCCTGTTAGAGATTTCTAAATGGCATCTATTTTAATTCAGACAACACATTTATGGCCCTTATATCTATGTCTTCTTGTGTGCCTCATTCTCCAACAGAGAGGTAGCTTCTGAATGTATGTAGACTTTGGTCCTATCTTGGCCTTGTTTGATTCATTCGATCTCTCAGTAGCCAGTAATTATAGCTATATGTATAACCTTTAGCTTTCCAGTGATATGTATAGTTACACCTCTCTTCTCTTCTGTAAAATCCTTTAGCTGAGTGTTCTGAATTCATTCCTCTTTCGGGGATAATGCATGTCCCAGTGTTTCTGCAAGGGTACAGATCAGGGGCTATGGTGCTAATTTAGCATCAGCATCACTACCAGGGAAACAGTTATAGTGCGTATTGACTAATTTTTCTCCTGTGACTGTATTGAACCTGCTCCTCAACCTTTTCTTCACAGAATGCCATCACCATCTAAGTAATGCATCATCAGTGCAGTTCACTCTGATGATGTATTATACTAACATATCATTAGTGCAACAGCAGAGCAAGGCGCTTTGATGATGTATTAATGCAATACATCATTGGAATGAGTCACTCCGATGATGTATAACTCAAAAGATGGTACTATCCAGGGAAACATGGACATTCAATAAATCAGGAACAACGTTAAAGAATAAAATCTAGGACATCTCCTAAGGAAAAACAAAGCTTCAGAAAGCTTTGAATGGATACAGCTGAGGTTTTCCTTACACACCAAAAAAAAAAAAAAAAGAAGAAAAAGATAAAATACAAATTGTAACTTTATCAGGAACGTAGATTTCTGTTGAGTAAGATTACCGTGATATTCAAATATGAATTCTCTTCTACAGTGACACCAAATACATGCAGGGCATTTAAGACTGTGTAAGATGGTGTCAAATGATTGGTAATATAAGAACTTGAGATTTATCTTATCCTACCTGGAAGCAGAGAAAAACTGAAGCAAATGGAAAAAAACCTAAGTCCCTCCCAATCAAACACAAAAAAAAAAGTTGAAACTTTTTTCAAACTGCTGAAAGGATCGGTTAAAATTTAGTGTTAAGATTTGTTACACTCTTAACATAAATCTAATAAATCAGTCTATTGACATTATTGCAAACAGAAATGGAAACTTTAAATAACTATAGCACTGAAGATTAAAAACCACTTGGCCATAAATATGGATATCAAAATGCTAGTTCTGGTGGATATACTTAATCGGAAAAAAATAAAAAGGTACATATCCATTGATTTACATGGCTGACTTCAGTGTACCAAAGCTCAAATCCTAAATACAGTAACTGGTCATAAGAAAGTTACTAAATGCAATTCTGTGTTACTTGTGAAATTTTACAGGAAATGTAATCAGTAAATTAAAAAAAAGTCTGATTTTCAGCATCTTGAACAAACCTAAGCTAAAACAAGAGGGCTTTAACTGGTCAGAGAAACTACATATTTTGAAAAAAACCCCAAAACACAAATTCCCCCATGACAGATGTTCTTTATACCCTATTCTTCAGGTTATATAGCAGGGCCAGAAAATAACCACTGTAAAAAATATCAGATGGCACTCTGATTAAACAATGAAAAAGTCCTCTGATGTTACGTGTTTATTTCTGGGTTTCTTATTCAAACAAACACCCAGCTTTTACTCACACACACTTGCACACGCAGACATCCTCCTCACCACATACCTTAACGTGCTTAAAACAGGGTAACTTCCGAGCACGCCTGTTATACCATTAGAGCTATTGTTCTGAGAACAGTTCTGCAAATTCCTGTTTCCTCCTGCCATGAGAACAGGCAGATTTTTTTGCTTTTGTTGTTGTTGTTTTGTTTTAAATTGGCCTCAGCTGCATTTGATTGCTCCAAGCTTGTGGAGATTCTCCAGCTGAGGCCCTGCAATCCCCGTTAGGATTTAACTCCTCAGTCTCACTTTCCCCAGCTCCCCAAATCCCAGCTCTGCTGATAGGAATAATGAATGCGGTCATATGTGTGTGTAGGACACATAGAGAGAAAAATCTCTCTGTTTAAGATGAGCACTTGCATTCAGAGCGAAGCCTGATGCTCTTTACTCGTGGTGATCTGTGGGGCCTACCGAGCCCTCGCCATGGCGCGAGCAGGGCCCTGGCAGATGCCGCCAACTGCCCTCAGTCAGAGCAAAACTCTGACTTTCGAGACATCCCAGTCACTTTATGAAAAGAAATCACCCCTCTCGTAGCATTTCAATTAATCGCAGCCTGTGGAAGGAAAAAACATTTAAAACACCCCCGAAGATGGAATGGAGGCTTGTAAAAATTGATGAGAAGTGGAGCGGTTTTGCAGAGGCTCGTTTCCGAACGAACACCAGCACACTCAGCTCCCTTCAGCCTCCAACCGCCGCTTCAGGATCACAGACCCCAACACACACCGGCCCTACGCGCACAAAATCAAAGCTGTAGGTGCTCTGTGACTGGAGAATATCACCGAGCAGCCCCGGTCAGCTGGCATCCATTACAGAGGCAACGTCTGCCTCAGGGGGGCACAGCTTCCCCTCTCCCCGAAGTCAAAAGAAAGAGCAGTTTCTCCCTCCTGTGACCCTCTCTGGCTGGTGATAATAATGTGAGTAAATGTCATAGTCTGCAGCAAAGCCGCGGCGTTGCTGTTTGTGTTTAAAGTCGGGCATGCTGATTCAGAGCTCCAGGCCAGGCTGATGTTAGCCACAGCACAGCGTATGCTGGGGTTAGAGAAAAGTCCACTCCATCAATAAAACACACGCACCCTGAGGGGTGTAAGAAGTATACGGGGTTCTTAACTGCCTCAGCAGTAGTTAAGAGAAAAAGAAGCTTTTATTGTTCTTAACTAAAGAACCTTCCTATGTTGTTTTAGACTGAAACAAATATATAACCCACCACGATTCCTAGGGAGCTGCAGTTCCTTATAAGCATTTAAAAGCCTCCCTAAAACTCAAAAGTTTTTCTAAGCGCTTTTGCTGGCTAACAACCATAGTTTTACCTTTACTTTTATGTCTTTGTGCTTTTATGCCACCATATGAATGAATAAAAATTACATATTTTTGTACAAAAATCAAGCAAACATGGGAGAAACCAGCTAATGTAACTGCTATGGCAAGTGTTTACACTTCTCATGAAATTAGGCTAGTCACACAATATTTTATTACTATTTTTCATATGTATCATGGCATCTCCTGGAAACCTTGAACAAGAATGTCTCCCTGCTGCACTGGCACCTACATTAGACCATTAAATGGCTCTGCTCTGAAAACCATGCTTTTAAAAACAGGAGGTCCAATAAAAAAGTGGAAAGGTAAGAAGAAGGATTTCCTAGTTCCACTAACAGTGAATTTCACTAAAAGAGAAATCTCTTTTTGTTGTGTTAACATAATACATTATGTAAATGGATAAGCGTGTATCTGATTCAGTTCTGATAATACCATTAAATACACTGAAGTGGTTCAATGGCAAAGTCAACTTGCTCACTCTTCCAATTGGTAGACAATAAGTTTTTGAGACTGGTTATTTGTAAGTCACCAGGCAACAGCAATATGTACATCTAACCCTGATAAAACTTTCTAATGCCACCTTAAATTCAGTTACAATAAATAAAAACCTCTCTGTATTATTTTTTCCCCGCAGTTTTACAAGATGGAAGTGCAAGTACTAATAAAATATATGGTTTAATTAACTAAACTTACGCTGTAGTGTACATTAGAAGTGGATGATTTACAGAGTGTTATCCTCTTCAGGACAGAATAATGCAAACAGCATAATTAAAAGTTGATGAGAAGTGTATTTATTGAGCACACTGGAAGAATAGACACTTAGATTTATGGTACACAAAGTGTACCTTTCATTTGCAATATTAACATTTTAAAGTCAAAAGCATCAGCATAATGCACCCAAACTGTTCCATGCAGCATCCGTATAATTTAGCCCTGTTAATCCTCACACTGCTGAGAGTAAATTATGTGATCTGACCGTACACTAGTGTAACATGATATATTATGATATCCTGATTATGTTCATTGAGATGTCTGTGGATGCCATACATCACATTTGTCTGTCATTAAAGACACATGAAATAGTTGAAGGGCCAATCATTTATTTGTGACGCAAATTTCAGGGCTATCAGTCATAGACCCATCAATGCAGAAGAAGAAGTTGCTATTTAATTTTAATGAAAGTACAGCTAACATTCATGTGGATCGGGACCTATTGAGGCTTGGGTACTTGATGTATTATTTTGAGAGTTCATGAAGCGCATCAATGTTCTAGAAGATAAAATGCATATTATTACCCTGGGAATTTTTAAATGTGAACTAAGTAGACACAACATCACAAGACACTTATTTTTTTTTTTCTATCCTAATATTAATTCCAGTCCATGATTCTCATGTTTGGAAAAATACATTTTTGTATTTCGTATACAGATACTTTGTTGAACAATTATTATGGAAACATCAAAACTACTGAATTCTTTAAAGAGAGATGTGCACAGATATCATGTACAAAATAATGATTTTGTCAATATTTAAATAATAAGGTAGATGTACCCCAATCAGTTGTGACATGTCTCAGTTATGAAGCAAATATTTGTCTTCCTTGTAAGTGTACTGCATTTTGAACAGTTTGATGTGCAAAGAAACCTATAATGGGGGTTTGATGTTCCATGTTTAAAAAAGTAACAGCAGCTATAGCTATAATCTTAAATTTGGAGATGGGGACAATTTTGAAAAAAAAAAAAAAGAAAGCTTATTATTTTCTGAAAAGAGCGTATATTTTGAACAGGTGACACTGGAAGAAATAAAATATGCTGAGCTCAATTCCTTATGAAAACTCCAGTTTTTTTTCACTCCTTTCCTAACACCAAATGTATTTCCAGGAAAATCTTAGGGCTCAGCAGAACTGACAAGCAGGTGTGCTTATAGAGATGATAATGGTTAGTTACTAGAAAGTTTTCCATATATAACACGGTTTTCATGAGAAGATAGAAGACCCTGTGTCCTACTCGTATTAGAACTTTCTTTTTCATTACACATGTACTCACACTATGGCAAATTTAGTGGGAAAAGGGATGGCTAGATTTAAAGGATCAGTTTTGTCTTTCCTATTAACAATGCTCAATAAAACTTAGGCCCCAAATTATGTGATGAGGAGCACATAACTGTAGACAGGTCTGCTACCAAGTCACAACTACCTCTACGGCTGTCATATTCACGCATGCAAGCCTACTCATATATGTTTCAGCTTCTCACCCTAGCCCTACTATATGTATGCATACAGTTAAATATACTTTAAAGCTTTGTGCTAAGATTTCAATAAAGGTGAGTAAGTAATCCCCAGGTCCCCAAAGAACTCTGCTCAGCACACTGTCCTTCCTTTCAATAGAAATCTGAATGGTTAAAGATACATACCAGATCTTAACTACAGACTTTTTAAATCGATAGAGTCCTACTGTAAAGTAGTTAATAAATACTAATTACTAAGGAATTTTTGTGCCTTCTCTGCCTACAGATGGCTAGGGGCAATTTCCTCAAAAATTTAAAAAAGAGTGAGAGTGCTCATTTGTGCACACCTGTTTCAACGTGGACGCATGTGAGGTTTCTCTCATTGCAGGGATTGTATATAAATGCATACAACAAATTGACAACAACTGGGTCAGAAAGAAAAAAGTACCATAGCTCTCAGGCTAAGTACTTGCCAGCTAAACAAACTGGGATTCCCCTTTTACAATATCTTCATTTCTTCATTATAGTTTGCGGCTAATAGAAATGATAATTTATGCTTGTGGTGTGGATTTGCTGTGAAACCTTGGACAAACCACTTAAACTCATTGTATTTTAGTTTCTTAATTTGTAAAAATCAGGTAATTTTTATTAATTTCTTCCCATAACTTAAACTAATAGGCAAAACTTCTCTGTGGATTTTAGGTATTACTATTAAGACAAATATAAAGCTGCTTATCGTCGACAGTTTAGTAATTGAATTATTATTTTCAGCTATAGTTCATTTCAGGCACAAAGTAGAATTAAAAAACAAATTCCCTCAAGTAGTGAAAAACCTCAGGAAAGAGGCATAAGAGAGCTGAATTAAGTACAAAGAAAATCATATAAATTCATATTCACAACCTGTGTTATTACCCTTTTTCAGAGCTTATTCAGTCTCAGTTAAATTATTTCTATTCTGTTCGGAAAAATATGAGGACAGTGATGTTAAGGTTTATGTTACCAATCCTGTTACAGAATGTTAAGACTTAAAAAATTAATTTCTCAGTCTTTTACTGGGAACAGTCAATATCAGACACCTAACATATACAAGCTAAGCTTAGTTTTGCTTAATGGGCAATGCCTTCTCAAGGGCAAGTCAGGATGTAGCAAAGGACAGAATAAATTATATTTAGCAATGATCCCTTTGGGATAAGGCTAATTTTTCTTGTAAAGATCTGCAAAATTCATGTATATTGATACCGGAGCTAACTATGTAATTTCTCAGGATAATAAGTTTTTTCTCAGAAGTGTCCACAGTGTCACAGTGCCAAGTGCCAGGTGTCCACACATCCATTTTAGTGGAATAATCTGCTGATGTCTTTTTCTGAGATTGTAATATTTTTCACAAAACAGACCTTTAACAGAACAAAGACCTTAGCCAAAGTTTAGAAATTGACAATTGCTCATTCTATTTATTTGGAGTTTGGCATAAGGAGGCTGATTTATACAATTCTTTTTCACTTAATTTTCTTATGTTAAATTCCCTTTCCAAATTGGTTTTAAACACTTGGTGTCTGGTAATAACAGAAATACTGGGCCTTCCATACTTTCTCTTGTATTCCATGGCATGTGAATCAAGTAAGGGTTTAGGTGTGCCCATGGAGATAAACTGACTCACCTACTACATTATAAATAGCCAATATGATCCCTGCGGCACCTACTTCAAAACCAGTTTTGCTTCAGTTACGTGAAGATTGTTTTTAAAGTTGTATCTTTTCAGGACCTGGCACAGCTTACTTTCCCTCTCTGTGTAGCTGGAACTGCATAGCACACGTTCTTACCTACAAAATGTTTTATCTTTTCCATCGTGCCAGGAGTCATCTTCTAGTCACTACTACTGATGTCCATCGTTGTTGGTGAATATACCTTCATTTAGTGTGTGACTGCTTTCCTCTGCTGCAATCTTTTCGGGCTTCCATCCCTAACCTGAGGTGGTAGTGTTGTCTTTTATCATGTCTCAATGCTACAATGCAAAATTTCCAGTTAGGCAGAAACTGATCTACAAAAAAATAAGTGGCCTATAATATGCTCTGATAACAAAATAGTTAGAAACAAAAGGAAACTGACATAACCATATTCATTGTTTTCTCCATGCATTGCCACCTATGCAGGTAAAAAATAAAATAAAATGAGACATATAAAAATACTTCTAGCAAACAAATCTGGAAATAACTGATTTTTTCATTCATATGTGAAATTAGGCTACATTATTATCTCATCTGTGTAAGTAAATAGAATTTCTCTCGGGAATAAATAGATGATATAACAAATATTGAAAACAGCAACTTTTGCAATTCACTCAGAAGTAGCTGAGTTACAAAATAGAAGCACTAAAGATAAAACATTTTAAATGCTGATAGCAAGAGTTACTTCTGGCAACTGATATCTATACGATTAGCAATATTTGACAGGAAAAAAGGTTTCTAGAAAGAGATAGTAAATAGAGCTACTTAATACATTTTTACTAGGGCAGATTTATTCACATCACGGTGTATGTATTGTTTTAGACTTCATTCTGGAAAGTAATATGCTGTTATGAAGGTTACTATCATAGGAAGCATGAACAAGAAAGTATAGGCAAAGCTATAAGGAAATATATTAGGAGGCTGGGAAAGCCAATGGTGGTAACAGATACCTGCTGCCAATGGAGACCAAGGGGCAGCCAATCTGAAATGAAAGCTGCTGTGCAGACAGTCAACATTATCTTTGAACAGGAGAATAAAATGGTTCACGAATTATCTAGATTAGGCTTAGGTAGTTTTACATTTCTTAGTGTTTAGCAAATCATGTACTTATTTGATATTGCAGTTCACCGTACAACATGAAGAATATTTTACAGCATTATTGGCAAAAGGGCAACACAGAATTGCACCATACAGGGAGGAAATTCATGTGAAGGGAAAAGGACCCAAATTAATAGGAGCTGCATCTAAGATAGAATTTTACATAGACATAGGAAATACTTTTAGAGCAGTGGAGACTCGCTCATTTTTTTTGTTTAGAATGCCAGATGGTGACTGTATTGTAAGTGATGTTTTCATGTTACTGTAATCCAATTGGGAATATCATTTAAGCACAACCATTAAAAGTAACAGAAGTCCAGCTGGTGAACAATACACTTATTTTTAATTTGGTCAAAAGAGAGAAGTGGTCAAAAAGAACGCTAGATTCAAGCACCTGGTATTTTTCTGACAAAGACCTGTTGGGAGTTTGAACTCAGATATGATCCTGAATGTCCTGGCTGGCTCTTGCCTGCATTTCAGACTGAAGCCCTTTGAAGGCAAATAATGCCTTTACTCTCTGAAAAGTTCAAATTCTGCCCTACGTACATTTCTGACAAAAGATGAATTCAGTTGATTCAACTGAGATAGGAACTCAGTTCCCTAACTCTGCTTATCCTCTCCTCTCAGGAGTTAGACCTCACTCTTCTTCATGTATCTGGGTTAGATGTGGTTGGTTTGGGTTTTCTTTGTGATTCCACAGTGAGTGAAGCTCACTGTGAAGCATGTGAAGCATGGTAACAAACTGTGCCCAGCCACAACTGCTTCTACCATTCTCCCTGTCAACCCCTAACAGGTGCTGAGAATATCTCCTGCTGTGATTCCGCAGAAAGCAAGCATCAGCCTGTGCTTCTGCTCCCGTATTTGTTCCCATCCCAGAGTCAGAGCACACCCTTGTGTGAAAGGACAAGGCTGCTCAATGAGAGCCCAGTGTGGTTTTTGGCAGCAGCAACCCGATGTGATGCATGCTGTGTTCCCTTCTTTGTAGCAGGGGCACAAAGTGTGCTCAGGGTCTCCAACCTGACAATCCATTACAAATGCATTCCCAGCTGGAGAGGTGAGCTCAACACAACTTGTAGTTTGAACCACTTGATTCATCAGCACTTCTTATTTTTATTTTTTTGATCAAAAATAGTTCAGAATGGAAAAAAAGAAAACATTCTGAACAAATCTGTGAAGTTCAAATGATTTAAACAACACAGCTAAGAAAAACTCTCATTGTTACAAACTCTATAATGAATTAATGTTCAGATTTGTATTGTCTAAAATTAGACTGACTAAAACCCCAAAGGATATGAGAAAAAGCACTCCTGAATGAAGCTGAAACACTCAAAGGTGTCACAGGGTAGGAGAGGTAGCTAAATGTGCTTCAGTTCTTCCTACTTTATGGGCTTAATTTTTTTAAGGCCATTGTATGGCTATAGTGACCCTAACTGATAGCAAAACAAGTGAAAGGAAAAAACAGAAGAAAAGGAAATGAAAGAGCACTGTAGAAGACAAACAAGCAGCTTCTCAGCCCTGGTAAATTGCTGTAGGTCTGTTTTCTTCTGTTTACCACCAGAGAGCCGCTTCACGGTCAGACAGTGGGAGAGGAGGACAAGAAAGAGTTCATCTACTTCAAGGCTTGCCAAACAATCCTACCACCTTGTGTAACTGAGCACTTCTGACTCCCTGCAGCTTGTGTACATTCAGCTTTTCACTTTCAAGTGTTTCCTTCACTGGTCTCTGCACAGTCCCCTTCATCCCACCCCAACTTTTAAGTCCAGGGAACTGCTGTGGGAGGGAGAGAGCACGTTTCCCTTTGTTGTGGGTTGCTCCCTACAGTCTCATCCAGCTTAGCAGATGGTAGTACACCAGACCTTTTTCTTTTTTCTTTCTTTTTCCTTTTTTTTTTTCCCTCTGATGCTAAGCATGATTTACAGGCCTGAGTTATTATTTATCATTATTCATTTTCTGTCACCAGTGCATTGAAGGTTAATAGAAATGCCAGCATGCTCACTGATTTACTTAGTAAAATATTTGTTCCAAGGTTTAGGTCAGATGATTGGTGTCTGAGCGAGCTTCAGGTTTATGCATTATGAAAAGCAAGCTGACTTGACCTTGAGCCACTAGCACTAGCACTATATATTACTTTAGTGGAGTGACCTTCAGAGACCCAAGACACACTAGATGTATTCAACACATGTTTTCTTCTCCCATACTGCTGACATTGTATACATTCCAGCTGAACTTATGTAATGTAAGATGATACTCACTTTTCATCTAATGAATTTGAGTAGGATGACACGTTCAACTAAAACCCCCCACCTCGGAGGTAACAAACTACCTTTGAATCCCAGATGGACTGAGGCTCACATGTACCTCAAGCTAATTGGCACACTTTGTCACACGGAGCATCCAGTTCACCAACCCACGCAGGAGACAGAGGGCCTGATTCTGACATTCACCACCCTGGTACAAGTCAAGAGTAACTCCAATGATGTCCACTGAATTAAGTGAGAGAAATATAAAAGAGAGAATTCACAAACCGGCGGGATTTATGCCTGAGTTATGATACTACTTAATACTTGAGTTAAAGTTGCATAATCCAGCCCTGCATGCCTCCTCTTTCTTTCCTGTCTAGAAGGACCCTCAAGTGTGGTGTGATGTTGCCAGATGAGAAGGCGCATATGCAAACAATGGTTACGGAAACTATTTTCTTACCCTTGATTTTCACATTGGCCCAGTCTTCTTTCTATTCTCACTTGTGCAGCAGCATATAAGTATCTTCAGATGATTTTTTTTTTGTTCCATTTGTTCAAACAAACAATGGCCACTATAACCAAAATGAAAAATCTTAACAACGCTGAGATTTAACCATTATTTAATTTGAAAGGCTCTCAGTTTGCTGTCAGCTACACTGGGACAAAGCCAGACTAATTCCAGAGTCTTTAGTGGATCTACTCCAGATTTACATCAGCAAAAATAAGAACAGAACTTGGCACAACATATATTTTATTTTTTTTCCAGCTCCACTTTAATTCTTCCCAGGTATCAATGAGAGAAATAGCATCCCTAAGAAGAATTAAAAGCAGAACCTTTTGCCTCCATACCCTATTAGGACAGAAACACCTTCTTAATTTTTCACTTCCCCCATACATGACATTTTGAGATAGCTGAGATTTATATAGGCAGATTTGGCAGCCTTTTCATATTTACTTACACTCAGAGATAAATCAAATCCAGGGCACTCTCTCCAAGAATAAGTTATTTGTTATCTGACTAAGTATGTGTTAGTGGATCAGACATAGGAAAGGTATTTCTATTATAACTGTGGTGTTTGGCTATGATTTACTGCGGTAGATGATATTATTTTTCATTCTTGATTATACAGTGTATTCTCTTATTGTCTTATGTATTTCAACACAGTTCGTTCCTGTATAGGGTGAGGGAAGAGGGAAGTGGATTGGTGTTTGACACATTAACCAAAGGAAAGAAACTGAACCCCATCAGCAGGAGGAGAGAAAACTTAATCCTGCTAATGTTGAATCAGGAGCAATTAACCTTACCTGGAATCTGCCAAGAAAAAAAAGGCACCTCAGGAGAAAACATGGGTGAAATTCAAATTTATTGATGGATATCTACATAAGTCCCTGAAAGGAAAATGTTTAAATACTCTGGGTAGTAACTTAACACCCTTCTACCTTCCACTCTGAAGAGGAACTGGACTAGATAACATCATTATGTTTCCAGGGTGCCCTAATTCTTTTAGCAACTTTACTATTATTCCATTTAGAAGAACAGCATGCAAGCATTACATCTCCCGAGAGAAAGGTACCTAGCACTATATATTATCAACAGATTCTATTTTTAATAAGAAAAGACAATCTCAGCATCACTTTCTTGCACTTTTTTATACACCTTTTAACTGCGCACTATTTTTTTTTTTCAGTTCCCTGAGTCTCAGTGTAGCTTCACACTTGGGTCTTACTTCAGACTAGCATATTCCTCTGCCAAAAGCAGACCGAAGATTTCCCTAAGACCACATCTTTTTTTTTTATTTTTCATCCAAGCTGACATTGTTCTTCATCCAGAAAAGCACAGGACTGCTCATACCAAGAATTCAAGTTGTGGTGGGTTACTCCTCTTCAAAAGTCAAAACATTAAAAATCTATAACTTCTGTAGCAACATTAGAAGAGGAGTGGCACTGGATTGATTAATTTTTAAAGTTTCCTTCAACAACCAAGAAAGTCAATGCTATTCCAAACCTATAATTAACTCCAAGAGCAGAGTTTTAGTGAGGATGTGTAATTCCATAATAAAAGCAATTTAGAAGTCAATTCTCTTTACTCAAGTATTGCAAAAAATAAAAGAAGTTGCAGCACTTAATAAATACAAATCCTTCCGCTCTCTTTGGAGTCTACACCATCAACAGAAGTGCTAGCATCATCCCCCAGAACTAAGCTGTTCCAGTCTGGTACTTTGGTAGTCAACAGTCCCTGTTTGCTGCAGCAGACAGCACTCTACACACCTGCTTCAATTTTCTCTGTCTTTTCCTTCAGCAAGACTCATTTCTCTCCTCTTTTTAACCAAACATAGGCTCATCAACCTGCTTACATTATGGTACATGCTAGGTTTTGCTGTTATGACTAACTAGCGCACTCTCAACTAGCCTGTTCCTTCAATTTCAAGAACTGATCTAGAAAGATTTAGAAAAGTAAAGAAAATATATACCAAGAACCAAAACAATTTTAAGCACACCTATCTACCAAAGCCATAAAGTATGATAGATGCTTTAAAACTAAATGTATGTTAGTCTGGCTGCTGGAGACACCGTAGAAGATAAAACACTCCTCTCAATAACAAAAATGCTAGGGAGAAACTCATATCCTGTACACTCATGCTGTATTATTTACTGTTTCTATTAAAGTCATTCAGAAAAATCCCTTCAGAAACACTGCTGCATGAACTCACATAAAAAGTCACTGCCCTCCAAGCTCATGCTCCAAAGAGAACAGAATTAGTGTCTCAGTTCCACCCTAAGTACCTAATGAAGCCTAGGTTTTCAAACCCTCAGAATCAATGCCTGTGATATGCTTAACCAGATTTCAAAAATCTAGATATGCTGAACTAGCAAGACTTTTTTTTCATCTATTCTTCCCCCACCCCCTCCTTCCCTTCCATCCTCTCCTTACCATTAGCTTGGCTTCTTAATTAGCTGCATTATAGAGAACTGAGCTGCAGAAAAATCTGTCGCTGTTTGGATATATTGGACCCTTCTGACAAGCTAGATCTAAGAAATGCAAACAGTGATACAGCAAAAGAAGGTCTGAGGTAAAAGGCAGAGGAAACCCAACCCTGATGTGAATGGCAGCTAATTAGACCTAAAGGAAAGAGGAGGAGTATGTTTAAAAATTTACATGATTATGTAAATCAGTCAGCCATTTAAAAAAAAAAAGTAACTGAAAATCACATCAATTTTATTGATGTCTGTGAGCCTCTTTCATCTACTTACTGAAGCTGTATTCTTGCCCTTTCCCCACCTTCCTCTTTCTCTGAGCTGTTACTCCAACGCCACTGCTGCTGTGTTTGTGTTTCAGGCACAGGGTGCTGTATTTTTTGAATACCCCAAGGTCAATACAGAAAGGTGCTTATGCAAGCTCATGATGAAAACCTGGTCGTTATTGTATCGGCCCAAATTCACTAAGTTATAACAGGTATGTGTGATTTCAATGGTTTCAGTAGTAAATAGCCATAAGAGCTTGGAATTTTAGTGTGCAACTTCAGGCAATAGATAAAAACACATAACATCTTGACACACACAAATAAAGCTAGATAATATCTCCCATCTTGAGCTAAACCAAGGTGCTAAAGTCATTGGATTTTGCACTTCACCTCTACAAAGAGCTATTTGCAGGCATTTAGAGGATAAAGGAGCAGCAACATCTAAGTAAGTAGTACCATTAGTTTACCTTGTATTTGCCTTTCAGGACTATGAAATATCTCATAGGATTTTCCCTTCTTTCTTTAAGAATTATTGAAATATACCAAATAAAAATGATTATTTAAAACTATTTGAGAATAAAATAAAAATTCCTTCTGTGTTTTTGTTAGAAGTACAAGTGATGATACTAGAAGTCTTAGGTAATAGTAATTGCTCTTTGACAACTCACCTTCCTCAGGTAATGGAAATCTGCTACTTGTTTCAAACATAATAATTACTCATTTAGCTTTAAGTTTCCTACAGTAGCATCAATGATATTGGCAGTTAGAAAAGTTGAATTATTGGGGTAGCATCATGCTAAATCATTTGGGTTGTTTATAAAGCCCATTTAACTGTGGAGCTAAATTTCTCCAGGAAGAAGGTCAGTTGGAGTTCTGCAGACAAAATAGCAATTCTACCTGCTAGACCACTCTTTCTAGACTAGACCAAATTGATTTTACCTTTATGCTTGAAATCATTCTTATGAATACAAGGAAAGTATTGGAACCTCTTTTCTGTTGAAGAGAAAGAGTGCACTGAATGATCTGAGAGGTGAAGACAGTAAAGTAATTTTGCTAGAAATGCAGAAGCATAGTAAAGAAAATGATGACAGCAAGACCACTGAAGGACTACAGAGCTGACCCACAAAGGTTCTGCCAAAATCTTACTTCTACCTTTTGTTACAATTCCTGTGAGCTGTAGGAGGTGGCTCACTTGGACCAAAACCGAGTTCAATTTATATATGGTGTCGTTTAACTGAGGTAGTATTGTTTAAACACAGTTCCTTGTTTTCAGGCCTTGCTGGGCTGTAGAGTAAAAACAGGATATAGTTCTTAATGAGATGTGAAACAGATGGTCTTTCCCCTCAATAGTACTGAATTTCCATCACCCTTTCCTACAGATGATCTCCAAGTGCTTAAAAAGACCTTAAATGCGTTAATATGCACACTGCCTTTGCGAGGTGAGCACTCTCTGTCCCTCTGGCGTTGGGGGGACTGTGATGACAGACAGGCCGATTTCCCAGCAGCCCCTCAGCAACATCCCTCTAGGAGGGCTTGGAAGGGGACCCAGCTCTGCACGGCTGCACGCCTGGGCTTTGCACACCACAGATCGCTCTCGCTCCTTCCCGCATTCTTCCTGCTCAAACAGTGAGCTGTATATCCAAAATCTGAAAGTCTTTGTTCCTTAGAAGCTTGATTAAACGAGTTATGGCTCTATTGTCATGGTCTGAAACAATGCACAGACATAGCAGATGTATTGCTGGTTTTGAGTATGGTAAAGTCAGTGTTTATGTTTTTGCTAGCCGGCCTAATTATCGTGTGTGCTTTAAAACCCTCTGTTGTAATTACCACTCACCATACTGACACCTACTGCTAAGGAGAGAGCTGATCGGCTGCAGGATTTCTTTACTCCTGGACCCTGCCAACAAACTGCATGTGACACCAACAGATGTTTCTGGTTTTAAAACAGTGGGAACTTCATGAACTGTTTTCCCCAACCTCCCAGGAGTAAATGCCACCATAGTTGAAAAGTTGGAAACGTTTGTCAGGCTCAGAACAAAGCTGTGAACGAATGCTACAGTAATTCACTACTTCTACAGTCCATTTTTTTAAAAAACAGCGGATGAGACTACAGAAAAGACTATTAGCAAAAGCAATACTGTGGGGGGTTTGCCAGTGTTATCTACATATGTATTACAGCACATGGAGAAACAGCTAAGGAGAATATCACTCTAGAGAGCGTTTGTAACACGGTGTCTTTTGTAAGGGAATGCCCATTAACTCACAGGGCTGCTCTGAATTGTGTTTGCAGCATAAAGGGAATAGCTTGGCTCAGATTCCATAGCTGTAACTGTACAGGGAGAGGGGAGGAAAAAAATCAATAAGTTCAGTGTAAGCAAGTCAGAGCAACCTTTAAAATAATAAGACAAATCAATTTATTTAACAAATGTCTTTATTTCCAAATGCCATTGTTTGGTGCTTTCTGCTGTCATTGCCCACGACATTTGAGAAAACTTGGCTCTTAGTCATTTAGGTGCAGCAGAAATTATCAGGTAACAGCCATGTGAAAAGATTATATGTTCACCTCAGTGAAGATCTGCTGTAGCAACCTTGTCCTATGGGGTAAAGAGGGTTTAGGAGGTGGAGGAAGGCAAGAAAGACAAGTTTTAAATATGGACAGAAAAGCCCTACTTTATTGCTATATACAATGAAAAGTAATTATAGAGAAAAATGAAAGCTGCTTCTTGCTGTTAGCAGGAAGAATAAGGGAATTCTGTTCCTTTTTAAAGCTTGGAGTCCATTTTGATATAATTGGTTCCAGAATTATTTATGACATTAATTGCTGCATTATCGACTGCCTGTCAGCTCTTCTGGCAGTTAGTCCATCTTTCTTACCACAGAAAGCCAGCTCAGCCCAAACTAGACTGACAAGCTAATTATACCCATCTTCCCCTTCAATGACAAATGCTGCTCATCGGAAACCTTTCTAGAAATAAGCTTTCATTCTTTCCCCTTTTTCCTGAGCCAGACATAACCGTTATCTCAAGGTACAGATCACAGCTGAAACTCTGCTCACAGGGCTATTAGCTCTGAACATCTCACTTGAGCCAAAAAACCTAAGCATCTTATGTTATCAAACTGTATGTCATTCCCCGATGCTAGTTTTCAGTGGATGTGCACTGGGCCATAGCTGTCACTCAAAGCCCTGGCAGACGGAGCAAACCTGACTGCATTAGCTGGGCCCCTCTTAACAGCTGAGGCAGGCTTCTGACAGCCTTTCCAGGACGCAGAAGAAAGACTTTGTATTTCCCCCATGTAAACTTCCAGAATCAATATTTTACAGCTTTTATTTCCCTTTATTCCACAAATGGAGGGTGACATTGCTCAGGAAAAAAATGCTCCTTTGGAACAAGGAATTCAGGAGTATTGCTGTGAAGGGTGGAGACACCCAGGAAGTGAGGGGAAATGCCAAAAGAAAAGAAAGGAGCTGCTCAACACGATACTCCCACCTCCATTGGAGCTCAGGATCACGTTAAAGCAGCCTCGTGCCCTGGACACGTATCTATTCAAGGTCCCCACGTTGTTGTGCCATGATGTGAGCTGGTGTAAACTTCTATGCACCACCTAGTCTGAAACCAGTTGCTCGTTTCTATTTTTCAAAAATGTATATATAAATTATATATATATATTCAATATTTTATTTGCAACCATAAGGGTTTTAAGCATCTGGGTGGGTGTATGGTATTTTGGGGGTTTGATTTTGTTTTAATTTCTTTTACAGATTAGATTGTGGAAGTTCTAAACCGTGACAGAACTCATCAATTCTTAACCAATTTGGATTCCATCCACATAGAGGTTGAAGTAATAAAAATAATGATGTTCACAACACTGACTTGGGTGTGCAGTCCTCAGTATCTATTAATTTGCCCTCCAGTTAGCTCAGTTTTGACTGTTGAAGAATTCAAAACGGTTGTGGTGGCTGGTAACAGGGTAGGGAGTCAATGTCTATTCTGGATGAAAACAACCATATACACATTGTATATATACTACATACACATGATATAGGGTGAATTTCAGTACAGTTTTTAGAGCACGGGGCTCAGTGTTATAATTGATACTAGCAGGCACCCCCTTACATGTAGTCTTCAAATGAAAAACAGATACTGAATTATACCCCTGCCTAGATGAAGCTCTTTCAGATCAGAGACAAGGGATACTGGTGGCAGTACAACGCAAGATAGCTAATCTTACCACTACCTAAACCTGCTATCCAATGCTCTCAATCTGACAGCTCTCAGCAGCACTAAATTTACTGAAATTGTACTGTGAATTTCAACTAAATAAAATTGAGGTCAATATTTCAGCAGGGCCTATAGTCAAAAAATGGCCATGGATGTTACAGTTGCTGTGGTAACTTCTCATTTTATTCAATAGCACAGTAAGAAGTTGCATGGATCTGCATAAATGCTAAGAATGACAATTAAAATTAACATAGGGCTGTCTTGTTTTACACCCTGTCCTTTTAGATCCTCATTTCAGAAAACACTTGCACTGAAAAGGGTCCTGGGTTGTTGTGGTTTTTTGTGAACACCAAGTTGCCAAGCAAAGCGAGGGCTGTAGTTGGGTAGAAGTCTTGTGCTTTTTACAGTTTTTCTAGGTAAAGTCCGTGGGGAAAACCGCTCATAAATTGAGACTGAAACATTACAAATTAGCTACTTCAACCAGGCCACACCTATAAATTGTGCAGTCCTGTAGTCCAAATTTCTTTAGACACTGTCTTTCTTGGAAAGACCTAGAGGAGAGAACTGAGAATCCAATAAACAGATTAACTGTATGGTGAAATACTGTGGAGCGAGTAAGAAGACAGGAAGTCATGGAAACCATCTGCTCAGTAGATGATGCAAAAGTTTATGTCACCTTCTGGTTTTCTATGATACGTTACACACTGTTGGGAGCAGAAAGCTCCTGCATTTATGGGATTCCCAAGATTTTGAAAAGGTATGAACAGTGTCCCTGATATTTTATAAAATTTCCAGAATCAGACTGCTTCTGACAGCAAGGATCACTTCTAAAGTTCTGAAATGCAAACATGGCAATTTCGCTTTGATTCACAACAGCATGTGCAATATATTATATTTCTGTATACTTTGTAAGGTCATTTTAGTTCTAGATCATGCTCATATTAAACACAAATAAAACTACAGTAAAAACAAATGACTGCTCATGTGCTTGAAGTAAACTCTGTGAGATATAAATTGTTTATAAATGCAGTGAAATTCTTTTTTTTTTTCCTTTAGTGCTTGGCATTCTGAGAACATGTAAACCACCAGGAAGCGATTATTAATATAATATATTATAACTCTTTGTTAATATAACTTTTTGTTATTGATGACTAAACTTAAACTTTTTTCCCCTATGATCTATCATTTTATCTATCATCTTACTGATCATAATTCAGAATAGCTGATAGAAAATTCTCTACTTTTTTATGTTTCATTATTCCAAAGGACTTTATAAAGCTTATTCACATTAAGCACTACACGTTTGCAGAACACTAGCTGCTCTAAAAGAGAAAAATATTTTTTCCTGTAAAAGCATCAGTAAATATATAAAGTAATACTCAGATACCGTGTCAGCATTTCTGCCCAATAGCATAATGAGGTGATAAGTTACTTCAAGAGCACTAAGAATAATAGCTTACTGGATTTTCGTTTGTTCAGGTTAAATGAATAGCCTTATGCTTCAAAAGAGTACCTTCCACCACCAAAAGCAGTGTATGCTTTAAGAACTCGTTGACAGCTGAAATAAAGTCACTAGGGCTTGTATACTGCTGACCTTGATAGCTTTTTAGTTTAAAACATTTTAAAGATACACGTACAATGGCATTGGCAAGGGAGGAAAAAAGGAAAGCAAATGCCAAGAGATCTAATAGAAGCAAGATGCATTTGTTTTTGACTTCTAATTAATCAAGATAACATCTCTTTCAGCCATTAGACAGTAAAATCAATAACCTGGGCAGTCTGACTGCCAGTTAGACTTATACACCAACACCTATTATTGGCAAAACTGTGATGTATTTAACCATTTCATCCTTTATTATATTAAAAAAGGTAACCAACCTCTGTGAGAGAGTACTGGAAAAAGCACAGCAACACAGTGAGTTGCTTACCCATTTGAGGGAAAATTTCCCACTAGTGCCCCTCCAGATGCTTTCCTCTGAAATGTTTTTAACTGTTGCTTTCCCTTACTGGAGTGACTGTTATAGAAATAAACCAAAATAACCCCCAAACCTTACCATCACTACCAGATCACAAGGGAAACTGGAAAGTTGATGCTTCTGGGAATCCGTGATACTCTGAGTTAAGCAGAAAATACTACAAATACTGCTGCTATAACACTGCTGAAGAAAAAGAGATGGCGCCTGACCAGAACAAGAGGCAGATCTCAGAAATCATTACAGTGGTTTCATTTCAGAGGCAGGTTAAATGGATTCTTTTACATAAACTCCCTATGGTGAGGTCCTGCAACCTCTTCCCCTGGTCAATAATCCCATTAAGTCTGTGACATTCCTACGAAAGTGCCAAATCCTGAAATCTTTTCTCATTAATTAACTCATTTCCCAAACAATCTTATTGAATGTAGACTCTTCAATCAATGCAGACAAAAATGCTTAATTCCCAAAAGAAAGAAAGATCCAGGACATTTTATCTAGTTTTAGGAAGTCTATCAAGCTTTGGCCCATCTTAATTTATGACGATTAAAGGGGAAAGCTTTTTCTAAGACTGACATTTTGAAGGCCACAAAAACTTTGGAACTCCACTTCTTTTCACTAGCCACACAACCAGGGCTGGTATTAAGGGTCCTCAACAGACCAGTAGAACCAGTAACTCCACTGTGGACCTGCAGTTGAGGCTGCTCCATTAACCTACAGAATCTGGTCTATAGTGTTGGAACTTACTGCTGCAAAGCACAAATTTTTCCTTCCTCTTCCCTAGCAAGGACTGTTTTCCAAATAAAACTCTATTGAACCATTGGAAGTCTTGACTCTACAGATTAAAAATCATTAACCATTTTAAAAAATTTTTACTAAAAAGTACACATCTAGGAAATGGGGGACATTATGGAGTGCCCCCAAAAAAGCTTTACAAACAAAGCTTTTCTTGCTTTCATTCCTTCACACAGGCTGCCATTAAAAAAAAAAAGAGCCAAAAAATAAGCCAAAAAATGTTCCTAGAAAAGATTGTGTCTTTATGATCAGCATAGGATAAGTAAAGTGCAACATAGCTCAATGCATTAAATCAAAGAATTTATTGTATGCATATTTAACAAGGACAATACAAATGGACAAGTAATTATGATATTAAAGTGTTTTCATGCTATATTTGTCTTTTTCTATCCTTCACAGTGATCAGATGTACAGTTAATTACACTTAATAATGATAATTATTGCTTTATTTTACAATGCAGCAAATTAACTCAATCAGGCATTTCATAATGCATAGGATGCTATGGAGATTATTATAGCGAAAGAGAAGTATTTAAAATCAACATTGCTCTCTAGGGGTCTTTTGACTTATTTTCCTTTTCTGTGCCACCAATCTATTGTACAGTGCAGGGTAGCTCCCATTAAGGCAAATGGGAAATCCCTGATTTACATCAATCCTCTGGAATTATCTGGCAAGAAAGAAAACTGAGTTTCTGTTCCAGAGAGAAATAATGAATTTATGTTGCTGTCGAGTATGCAAATATATGTCTGCTATGACACAAAAATGAGCATATGGAATCCAACACAATAATTTGAATGAAGTCTCTCCTGCACTTTAGTCTAGTGCCTTTGAGATGACAGCTCATTTATGATAGAAGGGAAGAATGACCACATCCTGTCTTCAAGAGGGACACGAAGCACAATGAAGAAACAAACTGAAGAATGGGCTTTCTGCCATAATCTTAACTCTGCCCTGTGGAACACAGTTATTACCAAAGATCACTAAATACTTCTACCTGATTTATGAAGATTGCTACCACTATTATAAAAACTGTTTTAAAAAAATATTTTCCCACCCACTTGTCCCTTTCATACTGTTAATCATTGTCATCACTGTAAAAGAACGAGGCATTGCCCATGCCTTTTCCCCTCTACACTTTTCTTCTTGCTAGTTTAATTTCCTGTTGTTATGTTCTAAGTTGTTACTTTCACTGTGTGTAGGAACATAATGCATAAAAAGATACATACAAACGTTTTTGTTGGAGGAGGTTGATGTACAGCCCCAAAATTTACACAATTCAAGCAGCTTAACAGGAGGACTTTACAGTGTCACAAAAAGACCAAAGAATCTACACCACACTCCCATTCCAAGGCTTTTCTGCATCCATCTGCATGACACACACAACCACGCAAAGCAGTTTCAAGTATCATTCTCTGCCAGCACTGTAACCACCTTGTGCCACTGTAAATGGGGACAAAGGAGTGTGGCTTGCCTCTCAAGATGCAACTTGGTTTGTTGTAGAATAGTAACGATTTACATTTATGCCATTAGTCAGGCCCAGCTGAAACATGGCCAAGGCTTATTTCCTCTGTGAGGTACCATTAAGAAAGACACATTACCTGGGTTTTGTTCTGGTATCGCTGCAGGCCTCAGCTGTGCATCTTCCAGGAGGAGAATTCTGGAGGCAAGTCCAATGTTTCATGGGAGTTCCATCTTACCTATTACATGCAGAAAGAACAGAGCTTCAAGCTAACCTGTTATCCCTTTCACTGGTGCTGTGGAGAAATATCTGCCCTACACAGAGAGTCTCTGTGGGCAAGACAGCAGCTACCTTCTCCATTCCTCAGCAGCACTGGTGCCTGCTGCAACCTCCCCACTGAACTTTGAACCTCACATTCTCTGATTTAGAAACAGGAAGAGATTCACCAGGTGAACACCTCATGAACATACACTCCAAGGCATAAGAAATCATGTGAAATGGACAAGTACAATTTTCAGCATCCTTTTCTTCCAGAGGGCAACCAAGTCAACCAAGTTTGAATGTCACTGCAGTTAGTATCAAAGTTGTCAAAGGGAGAACCTCAAAACATTCAGAATTCGGGTCCAAGTTAGCATACTAACTTGATGTCTCCTAAAGCTATGTTTTATGAGAGAGAGAAAAAAAAAAAAGAGTCTTTTGGGATATATTATTTCATATTTCTGGTCAAGAATAGAAATATACTAATATATGTTTTTTACAGTGTTTTCAAGCTTTTGGCTCTGCTGTTGGATGCAAAGATGAAGAGCAAAAAAACAGTTTCAAAAATATTTTTGAACTGCAGACAACAAAACTATACAACATTCCTTCCCAACAATGTGATGGATATGATAAACGGGTGGTAACAAATATACTTATTCAATCCTCTAATAAAACTATACAAAAAATGTGTATATTAAACACATTCCTTCGTTGAACCTTCCCTTCCCTATAATGTTGTGAATGTCTTACGAGTCTTTTTAACATACAGAAGGAAGCGCTGTTAAACCCATGCTTCATTTATCACTATGCCCAGGTAGCCAAAAGATTTAAGCAGAAACCAGCCCAATAGCCTGTAGGTACCACTGACTTTTTAATACAAAAGATTTTTTATTTTTTTTTCAGCTTCAAGTTGCCAGAGGATTCGCATTATCAGAGGCTGATTGTATTTGGAAAATGTTAAAATTGAATTCTCTGTATTCACCTCCCAGGCTGCTAAGTAGAAAAGTACCCCCAATGTTAAACTGGAAGTTAGATGAGGAGCAGACACTTATCCCTTGCAATCAATGACAAGCTAATGGGCTGCTGACTATAAATTCTCTGGAAACCTAGATGTGAAGCTCTTGGTTCAAGCGATCTCTGCTTCAGTCCTTGAGCAATTGCAGACAAACAGTTTTATTTACACAAACATTTTGGGCCAACTTTAAAAGGCGCACTTGAAAGATGATGCCAATATGATAACTCAAAAAAAAAAAGTTATTTTATGCACCTCGACTTTACAAGAATATAACCAGAAATGCCAGAAATGAAGGCTATAAAATATCCAGAGGTATATGGCCCAATAAATTTTCATCTCTTTGGTACAATAATCATAATTATTGGCTGGATCCTAAGCTAGTGTAAATAAATAGCGTGGGCTATGCACAACAAGTTGCTTCATCAGTGGTTGAAGCTTTTTTGTCTTTATACGTTTTGATTATTAAGGAGTATCTTTGGCAAGTCAGTGCTATTTCTGAGTAAAGAGTTCATGTATTTGGGTCACCCTTAGAGAAAGCTTGAAAGACTTATCCTTCTGACTTGGGGGAAAATTGCAGAAAAAAAGGGTGCTGACCTCCTGTCTGTCTACTTGGTGGCTGGTAAATGTTAGCACAGCTTGATAATATCAATTAGACTGGGAAGCTTTATTTTAAGATTTTTTGAACTATCGCTACTGCCTGTGTCCATTTGTCTTTTTTATTCTCTAGATGTGCCATGACAAGGATTAAATGCGACACACACCAAACTTTGAATGTCCCGCAGCCAGTTCCAATGGCTTGGATGCTGTCATTTCGAGCTACATCAGGAACAGTGGCTCAATGGCTGCATCTGTGACACATGTCAGAAACTTTTATATGTCTGCTCTTTTTTTCATCAGGATGCTTCTGGATTCTCGCTAGGGAAGAGATGACATTTTGTGTTTGGGTGGAACTTGTTGTGGTTCCCTCTTCCTGCCTCCTCTAACTGTCAGCCTGAGTTTCCCTTAAACATATCAAAATACAGGCAAATAAACCTTGTCATTTAGAAATATATTCAGTAGTAACCATGCTTGAAAACAATGTTTTAGGAGGAACTTGGGCACATTTTCTTCATAGAATGATGCGCTACACAAAACACAGTGCTAGGCTATTTCTGACCTTTGTTATGTGCCGCCTTAGAAGATTGATGTGCACAACTCAGATACACATGAATTCCTTAACATTTCTGTTCTTTTTCCATTAAAGTGGAATAATTTGGCATATAAAATACTCAGTGTATCAGGGTGGGTTTTTTTAAGGCTTGGGAGAATTAACATTTTGATAAGAATACATAGTTTAAGGGTAGAAAATGGATCTGCTAATGGATGCTAAGGGGTCTTGGGGAGGGACTCCAGGAGTCGAAAACACAATTCAGAAGAATAAGAGAACAGTCTTGTATCATTATCATTCATTTAAAATAAATACACATCATTTTTAAGATCAGATTGGGACTTCTTTTTCTTTCAAAATTTAGAAAATAAATTAAATCAAAGCCTAAAACTCTGGACTCCTTGATTATGACATTTTCCCTTTGGGCTTAATTGATATAATAAATAGTCATTTTTCTTCCTTTCCCTGGGCAGCCTGAGTCCTTCACATTCTCCTAGAGTTATTTGTGACTGTGTATGGGCAGCCAGACATGTTTCACACAGTTAAACACTGTGTAATTTTACTCTGGGGCTCTCTTTGCCCATTTCAACTGGCCATGTTTCAGTTTTCGGATTTTACTAGCAGTTGGACTTTAAAAATATTATCTTCTTAAAATAATTATTTGGGCTCCTGATTAAACTTTTAAAAACATAAGAAGAGAAATGCAATGATGACACCTGAGCTTGCACATACATGATAGCATGCAGTTTAACCTGTCTTTTTGAACATTATCATATATGCCCTTTTTCCTACCAGTCCTAGAGGGATCCTAGAGGGACTGGTTTCTTTTTAGGGGAAGCATGTAGCTTTTTTACATCTGAGACTGTGGAAAAAGCTGGGCTCAGATGGAAGATGCTCTTTTGGCAGAGGGTAACCTGGGACATTGCAGAGGGTGCTGCTAAATCTTCAAGTAAAATACAGCCCCTCTCCCTCTGGATGGATGAGCATCTAGTCCTCAGTGTTGCTCCCAGACTCTGTTGGGTACCCAACACATTCTATATTCAATCCCGACATTCAAGGAACCAGTTTTTTTCAGTTTTCCTCTGAGGCACAGCTTCACCATTTATTCCCTTGCTAGATGAAAGACCATAATTCCAAACATAAAAATTCATTAACTTCTATTAAACTCCAGGTAAGTTACTCTAAAGGCAAATGTTTATGCAGTCACCTTTTTCTTTGGTGCACTGAAGGCTAAATGAAATAAGTTAATACCAAACAAAACACAGAATCATATAACCAGAACGATCACTGCAGACAGCCAAGAATTTAAATTAGCGTTCCATGCAATGAGTGAGTAGCAGAGAGAGGTGGGAAGGGCCAGAATACATTTATTACTCTCAATTACACAGCTATGGTTAGTTAAGGATAAACAAGATTTAGATCTTTCATGACTCTACATTTGTTCTCTGTGGGCATGAGGAGAAAGAGCCTACCAGCAGGAGAGGAGACTTCCCATTTCAGGTAAGACCCTGCATTCCGACAAAGAACTACAATCACTTATGCAACTATGACACAGACAGTATTGAGCAACAAAACACAGCCACAGGTTTCTGCTGCACCTACAGATATGTTTGCAAACACACAAACAAGAAGGATGCAAAAGAACTTTCAGAAAATATAGCATAGCGTGGCCTCAAATTCAAACTCCTTCATAAAGATACAACTGTTATCATTGGTATTTATGTTGGAATGCCCTCAAGGATGTATTTTAATGGTGGCTTTAACAGTGACATTTATTTAGGATTTGGTTTACTAAAAATAGGGAAAATAATGTTTTAAATATAGCATTTTGTACAAAATAAATAGAGTGAGAACACAAAAAATTCTTTTGCTACATTACTGCAACAGAGCTAATGGGAATATTTTAGTTAACTAAGCTTCAGCATCCTCTCAGGTAAGCTATATTATTTCATGAGAAACTAGGATATGTATTTTTATTTTAGTAATTTTTAAAAGTAAACGACTGAAATAGGCACAAAATGAAACCACCTCTCCTGTCTCATAGTCTTAAAATCTACACTTCTACCTTCCTGTATTAGCATTAATTAGCACAATCTGCAAGTCTAGAACATTTGTTCAGATTTAAAAATTTTCAGTGAAGCTGGTCTTCTGGTTAGGTACAGTGAGAACTGCTAAGCCTCAAACCCAAATGGCAAATGTAGCAGAAAGCCATATAGACTAAATCCTTTGTGTTTTGATTTGGGAAAAAAAAACACAACCCAAACACATCATACCTCACTAAGTTCTTAAATAAAATTGATTTTGGAATAATTAAAAGTTTGTAAAATAACTCCAGAAATTTATCAGGCATCAGCTGCTTCTGAACAAATGAATCTGGGCTTTCTTAGCACTGGGGACAGACACTCATTTTTTATATCATGTGTTGATTCCCTGTCAAAGACCCTGCTCTGATGTATAATTTGATGCCCTATAAGAAAGAGCAAACCATTCCAGCATGAAGCTGAAACTTGTGCTTGCTTCTATATTGCCACTAAGTACTTCTTGATGCAAAAGTGAACGTGAAAGTAGAGCAAAACATTCAAACGTACAGCATCTTATTCCTGGCTCTGTTAGTTTCAGGCAGACCTCTATTTTCTCCTTTTTAACTGGCTGTGCATTCCTATATTTTGTGATATTTGCTCCTACTGCCATTGATGTTGAAAGCTTTGCCACTGACATGAATGGAAAGAGGATAAGACTCAGGATGTGCTTATGATATAAACTTGTGATTAACATTAACAGCTGGTAGGGGTTTTTTTTCCTCTTAAGCCTCATAAATACAGCTGAAAAAGCATTTATCTGAAAGTGGAAAATTAGGGCTTAGCTAGAGCTGTGCAAACCTTTCGGAATGAAACCAAGAAGTAGCCTGAATTGAGAGAGTTGCTAGAGGTCTGACATTCAGGCCAGGTTTGCTAACTCCTTAGTGAACATAGCTGATTTACAGTTCCAGACAAAAACCACATACAGCTCAGTAGTGGTTTTGGCTGAATGATGCTTTCAACTTTTGCTCAATCTTGAAACTTATTGGGTGTGAACCCACAATGACCAAAAGTTATAAAAAAAGGAAAAAAAAAAAAAAAAAAAGATTGGCATGTACAGAAACCACCCAAGGCTCTCAGAAACCCAAGTGGAGCAAGCAGTGGCTGGGGGGAAGATACGTTTGGTGTTAGAGATGCTGAGATTTTGCAGCTCCACCACCATCTGAAATAATGGCCAAAGTGGTGTGTAATCAGTGGAGCTCAAGTTAACCATATCGAGCACCAGTTGATAACTACAGTTTATGAATATCATTTCCCAGTGCACTGACATTTCCATTGCCTTTTATAATATGTGCATTGTATAGTAGGTGGTGATTTGGTGGTTTGGGAAGTAGCCAAGGAAGGAGACTCAAAGTATAGTGAACTTTCTTCCAAAATTGATGTTGAAATTTGGCTACCTGAAACACATTACAAGTCATGGTTAAATCAGTAGGGTATTAAAAAGGAAATGACTCTTGAGCAGAGAAGTTTTGCTTTTCCCCTGTCTTGCATTGTAATCCTCTGACCAGCCCTAAATCGACTACTAAGCTAAAGGAAATTAAAGAAAAGATGAATAAAAAAATCTCAAGCTGGGCCAAATTCATCCCCAGTGTAGCTTAGCTCAAGTAGAGTTAAATCAATGGAGTTCCACCAGGGATGAATTTGGCTTATTGTCAAAAGGAAATGAAGCAACTATGCCCTCATTTACAGCTATCAACTTAAACAGAAATTTCATTATATGGGAATTTCTGAAAACAATTCCTAGGTAAAAGAAAATTGCTAAGGTTGAACAGCACGTGTGTTTGAAAATTCCCTAAAGTCCACAACTGTCTGCTTACTCAGTAGATACACTGGATGCTAGATAATTGAGTGCACACATTGTTTCAAAGGTCTTATAAAATCAGAGAAGCCTATAAAATGAATAAACAGATTGCTTTCAGAAATCTCCTTTCTTTGTTTCCTATACTGACTATTAAATATTCAATTGCAAAAATAGTGTTAAATTAAAACTAGGAGGGTGATTACAGATAAAAATTATGCCAACAATATCAATTTCTGTTACCTTGATATTCTTTATTTGTTTTTCCCCATTCAAATGTAAAAGTAATGTAGAATTTCTTAAGCTGCACTCTTTTGCCACTATACTTTAGGGTATAATCTAAAGAGATCCTGTGAAACTCCTCTCTACTTCCAAATATAACACTGAATTAACACTTACATTTAATACTGAAATGTCTAAAGAGATTCCTTTCTATATATTTTATTATAAAACTATAATATGATATATTTCTGTTCTAAGAGGATGTATGAAATTGTGGATGAGAGGTGAGATGATTTGTTTAAAAACTTCTACATTAAGGTAAAACTAGGTTTAAAACCCCCTTGACTTTACAGTTTTGTTTTTGAATTAGCAGCAAAACTGTCAGTCAGAATGCAAAATATTTGCAAGAAATTTTAAACTTGTTTTGGAACGTTGCTTTGAACACATTTAGGAACTTGCTGTCACAGTCCAAACACTGTATAGGATGTGATAACATAAAATATATTTTACATTAAAACTATGAAAATAACAATCCTAGAACTGAACATATTTTCCAAGATTCTGTTTCCTTAAAATGCTGAGGATGCTGAGATGATGATGATATTTTGTGAATGTGCCATGACCACGACTTATCTTGTCCTTAAAAATATCTGCTCCTTGAAGGCTTGTGAAAATCCTGATCTGAAACCTTAATCTAATTGTCAGCAACTCTAAGAAAGGGTCAGTTTCAGGTTGACAACACCACCAGAGGCAAGTCCATCAGAGTCACCTAACCTAAAAGGTAACTTTTAGAAAGATTCAGCTGCTTTAGTACTACATACAGAAAATACATTAATTCAATTAGTTTTGATGAAATAGAAATGCTGGGTATATCCTGCACGTTCTCACATAACAAATATCAACAAAAATACTCTTAAGACTTCTTAGAACAAATTATAAATGGTTGGAAGAAGCCATTTGTCTTGGGCTTAACACTCATATAATCCAAGAACTTGGTGGGTTATTTGGATAATATTAGAAGAAAAATGAGCATTAACTGTAGGTAAGACAGCCTTCTCTGACCACCTAAAATTGCTGGAGTGGTACAAGGAAATCACAGGCTATATCAGCTGTTCACACTCACAGGCTAATTCAAAAAAAGCTCCAAACCAGAAGGCATTAGATATCTTGGTCCTTCAAGCCATTGAGACATGCTTGGGTATGGCAATGCTCACCTGTCATGCAGGATCGTTAGCATCAGCAAGGTCCCACAGTAGCATCTTTAGATGATTGTTTTCTCACAATCATATCTTGTTTGGTTTCTTTTATTCCCATTACTAGGAGTAGAAAGGAATGCAGAAAGCAGATTTTAACTAAATTGTAGAAAAAGACTATCCAGTGAGATGTAACAGTTACCAGATATATATACAAAACCACTGAAAAGGCAAACTATGCATTTCAATTGTTATACTACAAGCGGTGAAGCAGAAATTTCACTTGAAAAACTAAAGGGGAGCACTTACTTATTTCATGCCATCACTTGCTTGCAGGTCAATGACGTGGCAACTGAAGCAGAGAAGGGCACAGCTAGAGATCTTTGGGAACAGAGGACAGCAGCTCACAAGCCATGCAAGACCCCTGACCTCACATCACCTGATTCACTGTCAGGTTCCACAGAAACCTAAGAAAAGGGTACTTAGAAATCTAAGTGCCAAACATACAGCCTCAGTCTTGGCTATATGGTTAGACCTCTGGAAAGTTGAATTTCATCTCTTTCTTTCACATATGCCAACCATTCAATAAAGCAGAAAGACAGACAGTTGTACACAGAGTCAAAAGAATAAACTTTCCCAAACTGGGCAAGCAGAGACTCACGTGCCAACTATCACACCACATAAAGAAGAAATATGTGGTAAGACTCAGTCTGAGTCAGTATAAAATGGGCTGATTCAGAACCTCACCACAAAGGCAGCATCTAGCAACGTTCTGCGGGGGGTAAACATTTCCCAACATACTCATATTGTTGGCAGGAATAAAAAAATATTAATACATCCACTGGCAGCAAGTGAACCCTGTAATTTACAGAAAGAATTTTCAAAAGCAAGACAGGGTTGTTTCTTCCTTCTGACTTAAATGGGAGCAACAGAAGAGCCACATACAGTGTTTTTTCATTTGTAAAGACGACGTGAGAATTTAACATTCAGCAATCGTGTAGTGCTCTGCTCAAAGAACCAAATATATTAAAAAGGGAGCTGCATACCAGCCTTCCAATACTGGTAACCCCGACTCTCATGGATAACATCAACTTCCAAGGAACTGAAGGTCTGAGCAAAGAAAACACTAGAATGAGTGTTGTGAAACTCAGCCCTAACAAAGGAGAAAAAAGCGGTTTCAGTAGTAACACACTTTTGGCAATCCCATAAATCATTTATGCATGCAACACATGCAGCTAGAGCCAGTTTGCTCTAAAGTTAGGTCTGTGTATCCATAACAGTAGGATTTTCACTAAAGGTCATTTATCTTTAAAATTTCACTTCAGTATTGTAGTTTGGATTGTTCTTATTTTTAATTAAAAGGTTAGGAATTATCATTTGCAATATATAGTGTTAGTTAGGAATGCATTAAGCACAGCTACTAGAGGCAGCTCCTAGTAAAACCATTCCCCTCCAGGTCTTCATTTATGAACACATGAGATGTCTGCCAAAAGCCAAAATGCTGTTCATCACAAGACTGAACAAAAAACTGAAGTAAAATACATACATTAAAATAACATAAAAATACATAAAATAACATTTAAAAATATCCATTTTTAAAAAAATTGTAGTATTTGAAGATTACTTATTCAAACACACTGTGGATCTCAAGCCTTGTCAACCATCAAGAAACACGGATGGCCAAAATTTTTCTTATGACAACACAAAGAACCAAGAATGCAGTGGTTCCTTGGAAAGATACACATTTTTAGATCCTTATAGCTTTGTAGGCAAATCTTTTATTTTTAATAGACTAGCTAATCGCGAAAGGGAAAGATGTGCCATATATGGAATAGGGGGAGTAAAGGAGAAAATGGAATGTCTTAGATTACTGCAACATTCATCCTATATGATACTCAGTTCAGTTAAGAAATTCAGGCACAGTTCCCACTGAGGAAAGAGGGAAGTGTAGATAGCAGTCCCTGGTCTGAAAAGTTTGCCATCTCTTAAAACAGAACTTCAGCAGAAGAAATCTAAAAATAAAGTGCCCTGCATATAAAAAAAATAATTCTGTTACTGTTAAACAGTAATAAGCATAAATGCTTGTTTATAAATAATATCCTAATATGTTAGTAATATAAAACAATTGTTCACAGATTATCCTTTTGATTTTCCAGATTCAGTGACATTTAGTGTGAATTCCCTTTGAGCAAATTTTAATTAGGGCTTAACCATATTTAACTATAGGTATATAATCCCCCAAGTGAAAAGAAAAACCAAAATGGAAGAGACTTTGATCATGTCTCATTCCAAAAATATTTTTGCCTCCAAAGGTTTTGCTGAGAAGAAGACACTCCTGAAAATGATACAAATGGTTTTGACATTAGGAAAAGTAAACAAGCAAAATAAAGATGGAGAAATCATGCGGTCAGTTTGCAAGTGCTGTTTATTGTTTGAGGCAGGGTTAAAGCCTTTTATAAAGACAAGAACATATATGCAACCAGACTGAAAGTGACATTAGGTTATTCTAAACACCCTTATTCAGAACCCTGCTGTTTATAATATGCCATGGCCAAAATGTGTGGAGCATTCAAAACAGACAATATGATATGAACAAACTAGGATTGCTGTTATTTTGGTAACCAAGAGACGACAAGTGCCCAAAATATTTCTAATGATTTTTTTTAATAAAAAAAGTGGCATGTAGTTTTCCTTTATCTTATATCTCCTAGGACTTCTCATGTGAATTGGAATTTCATTTGTAACCATCTATGGCATTAGCAGAGACATTACAAGTGGCCAAAACATGCTTTCCCGACACCAGTCTGTATGGCAAACAGCTTAGAGCTCAATTTGAACCGCAGGTGGTGCTAACTGGGTATTTCTACATTGGTCACCGAT
The DNA here is from genome assembly GCA_004320125.1 of Scolopax mira. Lineage (NCBI taxonomy): Eukaryota > Metazoa > Chordata > Aves > Charadriiformes > Scolopacidae > Scolopax > Scolopax mira. The sequence continues at coordinate 42,139 of BJBW01000409.1, forward strand.
TTTAAGTATCTGTTAAAGATTTATTATAGACTTTCAGAGTGAGTGAAGACTTCCATTTACTGACTAAGGCCTAAAACGTTCAGCAGCAGCTTTTCTTTGTCACTCTGCCAACGTCTCATTCTTTTCGATTGGTCAAACCTGATTTCACGATTGCCCTCAATATCCAGTTCACTTCCACCTACAACAGTAACTGCTAATAGCCCCCAAAAGTGGGTAACTTTTAAAAATTGACATTTTTTCAACCAGGAAAGTGAATTAAGACCACCAAGTAAGTTCAAACAAGACAAGACCAGACAGACAGTGACGGCTCTCAAATGGGACCAGCATGCATGGGTTTAGAACAGCACCAGAGGTCAGAAGTTTTGCAGATTCCTTGTCCAATACCATTGTATGTAGTAGCACTTAACACAATATACCTGGAAAGTATTGGATTTTTTTTCACAGTAACACGTTCACGATTCTAAATATGTCTAATCTGTCTATCAGAAAAGCAGGAAATATACTATGCAATTTTATTTTTCCCACTGAAAATTTGATAACAGCCTTTCTTACATAGACATCAAAAGGGATTATTCAGAACTTGTCTCTATAACATATTAGTAAAGCTGTTAATTATGTTAATTCCACCAGTTACTTTTATTGACTATTTTCCCCTCTGAATAATCAAACCCATCTGGTGGCAATTTTATTTTATATCACTCCTTTTAAGCACTTTTTTTGTTCCAAATTTAAGCATTTAATTCTAAATGTAATCTCTGTGTAAGTTAAAAATATCTTGTGCAATAAACCCGGAATAATACACACTGTCAATATCACAATTGAAGGTTTCTTCCACGTATATAGTGTTAAGTTGTGCCACTATTCTACAGCATTAAAAAATGATTGCTTTTCTGAAGGTCAGAGTTAGTAAATGTTGAGATGTAATTTAAGAATTAGCAAATTTTGTTTGTCTGTAAAATTGCTTAAATCCTTTTCCCTTGCATATAAACAACTATACAAATTGATAATACTTTGCATGGCCAAAATATTTTCAGGAAGAAAAAATAATCCATCTAGTCTCATTTGGGGGTGTACACCAAACAGAAAAAAAAAAAACCACTGTGAAAGGATTTGCGTAAGCATGTATGAGATGATAGAAACACAAGCACTTAATTCACAAGCTAAAAAATAAGAACAGATAAGGGCTTTTTCATCTGAAATTATAGCCTCTCTCTTCTATAAACACTTCGATATCGCCAGCCACTTTTGCTCAACGGGCAAGCTGGAGATAAAGGCGCTGCTTTTGCCGAGACGGGGAGGGATGGAGCATGCTCACTGAAACCCCAGGTGTGACCCCTGCTCTTCTGCAAGCAGCAATTGGACCAGGCAATCCATCACGGTGCTCCTCCTGTCAGGCCGGGTGCTCGGCTGCAGCTGTCTGTCACACTGGTGGATGGGACCTGCTTAAAGGCAATCATGTCAATCTCTATGTGACTACTCAGACTAAGATAGAAGGATGATCTTGACAGGCTTGGCAAAGTCAGCAGAAGGCACTAGAGGACTTTAGTTACATGCTTAAAATTTAGATGCAATTTGTGCTTCTTATGTGGAGGCATTGAAGGGGCATGAAACAATGCTGTGTTTTAGAGCTGGTCGTCTCGGATGAATCTGTTGCCCTCAGAATGTTTTCCATAGTAAATGTAGCGGCATTTTCCCAAAATGCCTGCAATAAAAAGGAAATTAATTACAATTAGGACAACAGTGGCATGATACCCAAATAAAGCACATAACCAGGGAAATTTGAAGGTGGAAAGAAAACAGTTTTTTCTTGTCCTGCAAAAGAAAGTTTGTGCATTCGAAATGTTCAGTATTACCATTTCAATTGGCAGTTTTGAATCCATTGGGAAAATGTGCTCAAACACCTCCAAGACCTATCCTGTTAAACATAAACCCACAAGTGTCTTCAAAAAATTGAATGACATAACACTGACACATCATACACTATATTTTAAATCACAGTACCTCTCTTCTGCTTTTGAAAACAAGGAAGTCAGGGTTGAAGTTACGTTTCGCACTGTAATCTCCTTGCTACGCCTTTACAGGGTTTTTCTGATGATTAAAACCAAAAAGAGAACTGAGGTGACTGGCTGAAATCCACACAGGGAGTCACTGAAGGATGTGGGCTAGAACTTGGGCCTCCGGACTCCAGTGTCTTTCCCAAGCATACAAATAGCCATTTAGTAAAAGCATTTCTAAAGTAGCTCTCCAAACAACATCCCATAAGCAAGATGCAATTATAAATTAAGCTAAATACCAGCACATAGAGGATGCTTTCAAAAATCAGCCAGAATGCTGCTGTTGGGAGACAAGGCACATTATTCTCAGCGGGTACAGGTGGCAAAATGCCTGAGGAAGCCTTAACTGCTGTAGGTGAGACACACGTACCTGCAGATCCCACTACCTTATTCAAAAGCATCCCCTCTGGTGGTACTAAGTGGTATGTGAAAGCGTAAGTTCACAGTCACATCCCACCTGTGAACATCTCAAAGATGTTAAATTTTCCTAGCAGAGTTGTTCTTTGTGCCCCCAGGCACGTGCAGTCAAATTAAAGTCATCTCCCACACACGGAAGGAAGGTGAAAGAGTCTCCTCTACCTTGGGAGTGTCTTAACAAAGCAATCCCTGAAGAACCTGGCTCACTCACCCCCACAAGGGCAAAGCCTCCTAGCCCAAAGGAGACAAACATTGCCTTACGTAAAGCGTAAAGGTGGGGGAGGAGCAGGTCCTCAATTCATCGCTGTTTTAGCTTCCCAGGACTCACACAGCAAATATTCTGGTCACCTGCAGTATGAATTAAGTATGCAAGCTTTTATATTCTGCATCTATTTTCCCAGCATAACGTGCATCAGAGAAGCAACCAAAGCTTTGGAAGGCATGGGCTGTACAAGATTAACGTTAACCCGTGCTCTTCTTTCTTTCCAAGACATCAGGATAGTAACGTATTCCTTGGGAAAAAAAAAATATAAATTGATAGGCCTGTCATTTGTTGTGAAAAACACATTTCTCTTCAGGATAACACAAATGGGGACTATATGGTGCAGAGCCTGATCCCTTTCCCCTCCTTCTCGGAGTTTTCTTCAATAATTTCAATTTCGATAATTTCACTAGTGGAGCAGTTTCCACATTCAGGGGATGGTATCATCATTCCTAAAGAGTCTAATGAAAAGCAAAGGCTTTTTCCCCCCTAAACTGATGATATTCCAAGTCAAACTGCAGCAGGAATTAGGTTGGTAACAAGGCCATTTAGAGCTCTAAATGTAAAGGATACGAACAGTTTATTAATGGCATTCTTCAGACTCCTTTTTCACTGGCATTGATAAAAGTCTTGTTTGAGGTCTGCCGCATTTCTTAAGGACTGGAAGCAAGACTGTTTATAGAGATGCTGGTGAGAGAGTGCTGTTTGATGAATGCTGGAGACTGTAGCTAGGTGTCAGCGCTTAGAAAATGAGGCAAGGACATGAGGTATTAATATTGTCAATGATCTCTTGACAGGAAAACAGATACTGCATTCACCGTCAGATTTAAATAGACATCAAGTGCATTAATGACAAAAGGGCAGACTTCAAACAAAGGGGGCTGTATGGCGCTGCGCTGAGCCAGTCTCCGAGTTGGCAATAACCTGATCTGAAAAGACACTGTCAGGGCTACAGACAGGCCTGGGATTGTGTGCGGTGACAGAAAACAGAGATGCTGACAGAGATACCGGTGCCATATTATGCCAAGTATATTCTAACACTGTCTCCAGCCCTAACTAAATCTGACATCATTTCCTATCGCTTATAGTATCCTCCACTGCTCCGGCAGAATATTTCTCCCCAGACATCATTACAAACTCCGCTGTAGTTTTAAAGTTACTGGCAGGCCTGTGCTGTCGTGGAGGCTGGGTCTAGAGGCCTAAGGATAACCTCAGTCAATCTAAATTTGGAGTTTGCTGGGAGAAGTGCTCTCATTTTCACTGATATCTCAGCTACTTGAGGTGATCTGAACGCTAAAGTGTGAGGAGCTGTCACCTTGAATAAAATCCTTAAAGTAAAGACGCTCAGTTCCTGGGATGTTCAGCAAAGATGTCGGACAGTCTGGCAGCAGGAAATGAAATCCAGCTGCTGCTGCTCGCCTGGGGATAAAGGTGCTTGGGCTAGTGACAGTTAAAGTCAGCTGAAATTTTTGAACTCCTGCAGCCTACAATTGTTTAAATTAAGGAAGTGTTGTCTCCGCAGAGATTCCCTACCCAAGCACACAGCTGTGATTCGATTGCCAGGCATATTACACATACCGCTCAGAGAGTCTTGATAAAAGCACGGCTGAAAATGTTGCCATGAGACTTTATTTATCATGAAGGTTATTTGTAAAACAATAATCTTGCTCATAAATTAAATGCGGTGACTGGTTGTTTTTTTGTTTGGTTTTGTTTTCCCTCTCCATTTCCCACCTCCCTTTGGCAACCACAGAAAACTCAGAGAAGTACAAAAGGCTTGTGTGCTGCAATGAGAATTTTGATGTTGAGATATGTCACACATGAATTTTGGAAACCTACTGCTTCTCTCCTACCTATCTGCTTCGGTTTTCATTCTTTGCAGTTCATGGACAGGAGCACATTTGTGGTTTTGCAGACAGACAAGGGGAGGAATAAGGGGGAAACAATACATCTGTGGCTGTTGTGGTGGTTTTTAATTAAAATATCCAGCACTGGCCATAATAAGCTAAGTATACCCCCTATATATCAAAACACCGTACAGTATCCTGAATGAGGTTTCTGCTCATGGTTCTTGAGAAATGACAACACAAGGTCTCTTGAGGGATCATCTTCCCCGAATGAGGCTTCTAATTTTTCTTAAGTAGCTGGTTCTACCATCAGCACAAGCTGTTGAAACTATAATTATGAAAAAAATGCAATGGGAAGAATCATTTTTAAATTCACTCTTTATCTTTTAAATGTTTTCCCCCTTCGGAATGGATGTTCTAATTATGCTGGGTAAGTAATGACCTTGCAGTTGCTTGCATGTGTTGTGGTATCAGTCTTTCTTCACAAACACATTGTAATGTCAGCAACACCAGCTTTTCCTTAGCTGAGGGAAAACTCAATTATCCAAATAAATAAATAAATACATACATGCATACTAAAGCGCATGAAAAATTGTTCAAGTCATATTTGCTCCTTTTAAATCGGGCATGTGTTGCAGAGAGCTATGGGTGCAGTCAGACTTCCGTACACTTTCCCAGACCCCCAAAAAAGTTTGCAAATTCTTCATGTATTTTATGGAAAGTGGTAAAAAAAAGTTGAAATGGGATGTGCTAGACCTATAGATCATACAGCTTCAGTCACAGGTCAAAATTCAGCTCAGGCCAACAGTGACCTGAGGGAATTATTGTCTGGTAGTCTCTTGTTGCCTTTCTTGGTTCACTTTTTTTCCCAGCAAATAAATGCTCTACATCTATTTAAAAAACAAAACAAAACACTTCTCAGCCATCACAGCTGGGGCAGCTGTTAACAATACAGCCTTCTCCAGTAGCATTCCATTTTCAGTAAAAAGTAATTACTAAAACTAAGTAGTCAAGCCAAAACTCTTGCCACCCCCTTCAAAATCTATTGCCACATCTGCCCAAGATCCCCCTCAGGCACCCATTTTAACATCAAATGCTTTTAATAAACCCCTCTGCAAGTGCAAACAGCAAAGTATTCACAATTAGATTTGTTTGTCAAAAGCATTGGTCTACAGTATACTTCAGGGATTACATTTTAGCATGCAGGCCTCTGCCTGCCTTTCAGATGGGCCAACCACAGGTCCTCATACCAGGAGTTGTGGTCAGATAGTGTAGTGCTTCACACACAGACTCAATATTCTAGCAGAATTCCACTTTGCCTAACTTTAATTTGAGTACAGTAACTAAATCCTCCACTGCCAATTTGTATTTGATCCATATTCATGTCTTTTTCCACAACCTGCTGTTGTATAGTTTTGCTATGGGCTATTAAACAGCTGCCATGTTCCACCAAGAAGCTGGGTGCGTTTCAGTGTGGTTATACTACCAATCTGTAAATTGTTTTGAGACCCTTCAGGATGAAATATCAATACCATTATCATTTTTTTCATAGGCACTTGGGCATTTTCTACAATTAATGAACAGAAGTTGCAAAATTCCCTTAAATATTAATATAAACGTCCTTTAAATGAAAATAATTCCCTACCTACAACATTTAGAGAATAAATACCTATCTACAAACAGTTTCAAGTCTACAATGCTACTGATTCAGGTAAAACACCTCCATCCATTGAATTAATTTAAAACTCTTAAAAACCTTTTCATCTAAGGAGTAACTAAATTGGTTGGAAAAAAAAGAAACCCTTTGTACAGAAGTTTAGTAATTTTTAATTTTAGATTTATCTTTATGGGAATTCTAAAAGTTTTATCTAGTTGACAATTTATTATTTTCAATTCCACTTTGACCTTCTATGAGAAATGAAGTACTCAAGATTTTCAAGAAATTAGGAGCCTAATCCTCTCACCTTCCAGTAGCATATAGATTTTTTTTTTTTCCTGCTAAACTGGAATAATTAAGTTATGCACACTCTCACAATCACTTCAGTTAAAAAAAAAAAAGAAAAAACATTCCACGTAATTCCACCTGAACCATCTTATTTATAATCACCATTAAGAGCAGTAAAAAAATTGAATGTTGTAGAAAGCATCAAAGTATTTTGAAACACCCTCCTTCAAAAATTTGCTTTGTAATCCTCAATTAATCAGAGAGCAAAAAAATACCCAAACCACCTCCCCACATTAGCCTGACATTCAGCCAAATCAGCTTGAAATCTGGGGACACAGATACAGGTAAAGCTTCACCCCCACAAGGGTGGGGTCTGAGAGGGAGTGGAAGAGGAGGAGAGGAAAGATGCTAAATATCTAACAGTGATAGGAAAAAAAGAATGAAGAGCAAGTTGGAGTGGACCCAAGTAGTGCTGGTTTGCTTCTACTAGGACTTGCGGCTGTAACATCAGGAAGATAATTTACAAATGGGAAAAAAAAAAAGACTCTCTTTCCCCAAAACATTGAGTGTTTGTCCAAATCACTCACTCTTCTAAGATTCATTTATCCGCATTAACTTGCTGACATTTATTTATTTATAGTTGGGCCTTCATAGTTGTTTATGTAGAAATAAATTTTTTTAAACAAGAACAATAGTTTGAGGCATCAGAAACAAGAAATCCTGTGCTTTTGTAGATCTGTTGGAGCCAATAATGGAAAAGAACAACTTCTTGTTGCTGGTCCTCATTCTGTAAAATCAAGCAAATTTAATCAAAAATTCAAAACTATAGGACAAGAAGGGAAGGAATTAAAGACTTCATGTTGTCTTCTGGTGGAACAGAAAGGCTGTTTGTATTGAATATGCTCCAGCTCATTGAATATAACGTCTCTGACACAGGAATCTGAGATCACTTGGAAGATAAGAAAAGGTGTAAAGGATCACCTGGGTCACTACATCCACCCAAGAGCAGTGAAGTATGTAAATCAGAGAGGTCCTCTCAGACTTTCATCCTGCCCCAGCAAACAAACCATTGTCAGTATGGAGAAGCTGAAGCTCAAAAACTGCTATGTGACACAGGAAAAGAATAGAGGAGTTGCAGCTGTCATTGCTAATGTGAGGGATCTCCAACTACTACAATTAAATCCGTTTTTTACAACTGCAGTTTTCAGAATTCCAGACTACAGGTTGGGGGTCAAGACACAGGATCTAAACCCCTTAAATAAGAGCTGAGGGAGCGACGGAAAGAGGAGGATACACCAGATAAGGACATGAATGGCTTTAGTTGTGCTACAGCTGAATGCAGTAGAAGGGTTATCTTATAAAGACCTGAAATATCATAGCAATAAACCAAAACCAAACAAAAACTCCCTAAAATAGCATCATAAAATACTCACAAGTTCTCAAATTACAAATGCACAAATAATAACTTCCCTTATATTATAAACTAATTAACTTATTTTTAAGAGGATAGAAAAACTAAATGTCAGCAAAAATAACCCGTAATTCCTCCAAAACTGTCTGTGTATAAAGGGATCAGGTTGTGCTTGAGAAGGCTGAGGACAGAGCTCACTGCAGCTAAAGCAGATTTCCCACACCACGGCCACAATACTCACAGAGTGGTCCCCAAATATTCCCAAAGAGGCCCCATGGATTAGGGAATGTGGTCCACTGCAGGTTTCCTGGAGAATGACATTCTCCTTCAGTAGCAAGCAGCTGATCCTGATTCTGCCCTGCCTCTGTGGGTACCACTGCAGGAAGGTAATCTTCACGTTCAGGGGAGATGAATTACCTCTTTGCTCTGCTCCCTGCACAGGGGTGCCAAAAAGGGATAATATTTTCCTCTGGGCGCCCTACAGCACGGGGCACAAAGTAGGCTTTCAGACTGAAAGAATTACCAAAAAGTACAAAATCAAACCCAATCCACAGCAAAGGTGTTGGAATTATACACCTAAACTGGAGCTGAGAAGAATCAGAGCAGGCAAACTAAGACTGAATTATTGCGAGTAGCCTGCACAGACAAGTACTGTGACATGTCAAGTCTCACTGGCCTGTTTGTAGGAAGGGGGGAGTGTGTGGGGAAGCGAGAGCAGGGGAGGGAAAGGAAAGCAGTCAACAGGGAGAGGATGTTGGAAAAATTTGCAATGAAGGTGATAGGAATACAAAGATGTGAAGTTTGCATCCCGGGCCAAGGGAGCTGCATAAATGTTCAGTGTAAACTAGCAGTCAAGCTGATGTGTGATAAAGTGCAGCCTGCTGTAAATACACTTCAGGGCTCCCAATGCAGCTGGGGATGAAACTTGTAATTTGGAAGGGGGGGGAGGGAAGGGGGGAAGAAAAAAGAAAAAGAAAAAAGAGGAAAGAAAAAAAAAATGCACTGCAAGCTTTTTCTCACATAATCTGTAACTGGAAAATGGAGAAGCTTGTCCAAGTCCGTGGGAATAGGCTGATGAGCTGATACTTAATAATAAACCATATTGTGTCATGGTGCGGAGTCATCTAGATCCATTCAGGCCACAAACTATATTACTTTATACAGCCCTGGCTGACATACATTTAAAGCCCTCTACACATTAAGGAGCCATTAGGCTGACAGATTAAAAGTTATCTTGGAGCTAATGTTTCCATTATGCGTATCCTGGCAGTGGAACAATCAACACACTGTTCCTCAGATGTCATACTTTGTTTAAAAAAAGGGTAGGGGGGAGAGAAAGGGGAAAGGAGGGTATCTCTCCCTCCTTGAATGACATTGACATGATCAGCTTTGATCTGGGCATGTGCTGTCTACAGATTCTCTAACTGTTGGCTAAAATAGGAGCATTTAGGGCATAATACTTTAAATCATTAACCAGTTCCGTACTCCTCTGGGTATCGTTGTTACAATTTAAGGTCCTACACTTGGGATTTTTCTGGAATCTTTCCATGCTTATTGTAACCATCATCAGAGAAATATGTTAGAGGGGCGAAGACGTCTCTTTCTAGTGAAAATGAAGCAAAAAGTAGCAAACAAAAAACCCAAATGCTTTTGTTACTTCAGTGCACCTTTACCATTTTGCACTCTCAAATAACATCACAGATAGAATTATTGCTGACTTTACAATGAAATATTTCTTGTGGAATATATTGAAACTTTAAAGCAGGATTTTTTTTTAATTTCTCAGGCACATAAATTATACAGTTTACCAGGTAGAGCAGTCAAAGAAACCAAAGTGCACAGAAAGCTTCAGCATGCCAGATATTATGGGTGAACTGATACTCTGGATATATTGAATACCCTTGAAGGGGATGGAGGAAAGGAAGTATGGGCTCACAGTTCTTTTAGGCTTTTAAAAGACTTCTTCATGTATCTCATTCTCTCATAATGGTCCAAATAGAACTAGTAAAGGCAGAACAAATTACTGCAAATATCCAGTGCAAGTCAGATTTCATCTGTTAAAATACCCTTCATCTCTAAACCGATGTCACAAGAACTTACTCTCTCTTATTTTTTTTTTTTCCCTATTAATAACCAAATACCCCAGTCTGGACCAGTAATTTCAGAAACCAGCAAAAAAGCCACTCCCCACCAAAGCAGCCCCATCTACCCAGTTTCCCTCCCGCCAGGCAGCGTCAAGCCGAGAGCATCAGCACTAGAGGGCAGCATGCATTTGTCTAAAAACCGGGCCACACCAGCAAACTAAATATTCCAATATGACAATTAAAGCAATACAGTTTGTTAGTTTTGCAGCCAATTTCTTGTTCTGTCACGATCAAAGCCTAGAGTTATACAACCTCTGCTTTCAGCCTTTTGCCCAGGAGCCCGACTTCTGCTGGACTAATCTCAGTGAGGGTCGGTTTGTGTATACAGATGGCTACAAAAGGATGTCACTGGGTAGTGGTTGGAACAAAAGGCTCAAAATGTTGTCTGGGGGGGGGTGTGGGGTGTGTGACCGTCCGTCTCTACCATCGGCTTCCACAGCAGCTGGGATGGCACTTGTTATTCTCTCACATTCACAACTTAAACTGCAGCACTGTTTTGAACGATCTCTCTATTACTTTTGATAATGTGACAGTATGATCACTGAAGTGACACTTTTAATATATTCAGAAGGGTGGAGGAAAAGGAGGTCATAAAATCCCATCCCTACTGTGTATTAAAGTTCAACTGTTTAGTATACACTCACCACATTAAGTTCAAAAATTTTCAGTTAATTTGGCTAACATATGCAAAAATGGCATTTCTGTAGGCTGCTGTATACTTTGGGCTACATTCTACTACTTATACTTACATTAATCAGCAATGGAGTTAAACCATCAAGAATGACAGGGTCATTAAGAAAACAGAAAGTGAGTATAATTATATTGTACTTCACAAACTTTAACCACGCACAGATTGCATTAGCAGTAAAATGTAAGGGGGGAAAAAGAGGGAAGTAAGCTCTTTTAGTAACTGTAGTAGAATTAAACAAATGTACCATGATTTATGGGGCAGAAAGCAAACTTTTGGAATAATTGTTCGGAAAGTCTGCAAGCATTCCAATAAAATTACAAATTCTTATGTGAAAAAAATTTGAGCAGCAGGGCCCTTCTGGAGAGTTTAGACATAAATTTGGCTCATCTCATGAGTAAAACTTGCTTTTGGATCTCAAATGTGTTCCTGCTGGAGGAGTTCACATTAGGAAAAAAAGCCATACAAAATTCAGTCTGGCTCAACTGGTTTGAAATTTCTCAAGAGAGTCATCTGAAATAAAGACAAGTTGCTTTTTATTTTTAAAGCTGGGAAAGAAAGTCTCTCAAATAAAATTAAAGACCATAATGAAATAGTGCTGCTGTCACATTATGATACAGTTAAGGGAACCTTCTTCGCATGCCATTACTTGCTCCTTTCCACAAGCTCTTCCTCAGAAACAAAGGAAACATTTAACTAATTGCTAATGATAGGATTGCTATGATTCTTCCTAATACAGAACCAAGTGTTTTTTAAGAAGCTAATACTAAAAGGCCCTAGATTCCCTTGACTTCCAGTGAAAGCTGAAGGCATTTGGCACTTTGTAAGACACATCCGGACCCCACACGACTGGTGACCTCCTCTCTCTCTTCTATAGCTGTTGCTATATAGCACCAAATGAAATCAGGAACGTGTCTGGATCCACACACTCAAAGTATTCAGCAAATCTCTAGTTCTCTTGACTAAGTCTGGTCTTCCCTTTTAGCAGAATTTTGTTCTATGCTATATCCTAGGTAACACCATCTGCTCTTGCTAAATACTTACTGGCCATAGCCTAGTTCCCAAACACTGGCTGCCTACAGTACTGAACGCCAAAACATTGTCATTGTTTCCTATCCTCAACTTTTTCCCCCCCTTCCTCAGCCTCCTATTAAAAACACGCTAATGAGAGAGAGGCTGAAGGTTAAATCACAGTGGATGGAGAAACACAGTTTGCAAGCGTACTTTGAGTCTCTATGGAAGCTTTTGCTAAAGATAAAAGATAGGGGGCTAAGAAAGAGCTAGAAAGGCACATTAAAACCCCTCCATTAGGGTCAGAGTCATTAAAGTTTAGTCAAAGCACCAAAGACTTTCTAACAAGTATTATGCTTAGCAAACGTTTTCCACTGGAGCACGGATATTGGTGAGAGCTTTTGGAGTGTGTCAGTTAATCAGTATTCACCCGCTTTGACAGCTTGAAATATTACTCACTTATTTGGCTGGTTCAAATTTGTCAGACTTGACGATGTCGTAAGTTAACATGTCCCCATATTAAAAAGGAACCAACTGGCAAATGTGCACATCGGACCTAATAAAACACATCTGGCCAAACAATCAAGCAACGCTGATCACTGTATCACTCACAAGCACAAATTAACAGCAACTGTCTTTGAGACTACCAAGCTAAACAGGAAACAATAACCTGCTACCTACTACTTTACCAAATATCCTTTAAATGGTTAACTGAAGGAGAAAAACTCTACCACATTCTGTTTCTAAGATTTCAATTGCTTGGTTAAAGCTGCATAAATATTTCAGATGTCTTGGGTCATTTGCAACGACAAATGGAAGAAGTGCTTCAGACAGAAGCTGTCCCTCAATCCAGAGAATGTTTTTTGGCCAAGGAAGGCCACTTAGGCAATGGCTCTTGCAGGTAATGCCCTTCACCTTTGCTCTCAGAGTCTCTCAAAATAGCTGCCATTAAGACAGAAAGTGCTCTGAAGGCAGCAGGTAGCCCAGGATTAGAGCATGAAATCGCAGTGGTGAAGCTCATCGCATACAGTCACTGTTTGGTTAAAGGTATCCAACATCAGGGTAGGTGGCTGCTGCTGCTGCTGCTAAACCTGGGGCAGCTCGGAACAGTCTCTGTCCTGAAGGAGCAAGTACTGGGGACACTGACTTCCACAGCAGCCTTTGTGCTCTCTCATAGAAGCAATGCGCAGCACAACTGTCCTACTGAAGACCTCAACGATCTCAAAAGCAGTAACAAAAAATTATACACGAAAGATCTTTTCGTGGATAAGGAAAGCTTAACCACTTACGTGTGTGCAGTGAACCCTCTGGTCCTTTCAGAGAGGCTCCTGGGAAGCAGCTATATGCTACTGAAGTATTTCAGTCTTTGGGCAAAACACGCTTGACATCCCTGTTGGCATCTCTGCTGAGAACAGACACTGGCCTGACTCAGAAAACATCAAACGTGACTTTCTGCTGGCTGTGGCGAAGCTGAATACTGAAGGCAGGGGGAGGAGAGGTCACAGAGGAAGCAGTAGTTAACGGGGTAAAGTGAGTGTTATAATCCCCAAATTGCAGTTGGACTGAATGTTTTCAGACAATTTGCCTGTCTAAACCAAGACAGTATCATTTTTCTTTCTTCTAGGAGAGGGTTAAGAATAATCTGAAGCTTGGAAAATGGCTGCTGTTGATACTAGTGAGGCCTTCTCTTTAACTAGATCCTTCAGGAAAAAACAAATTAATCAACAGCCAGCTGAAGTGGGTTTAATGATTGCATTCTGCATACAATCAGCTTTTCCCTTTTCAAGGGCCATCAATATGTCAAGGGAAGACATATCTGAAGGATATAGCTCTTAACATCAAGGTTATCTATTCTCCACAAGGCTCCCACTCCTTACTGGGCTGATACTTTACGCTGCCTGTGTCTAACATTTTCATCAACTCTGCAATCAATCAAGGTAATAATGTTGTGCAAAAAATCAATTAACAACGCAATTAAACTTTCCTTATTATCTCAAAGGGCTGAAATAATACCTAAAGGGAAGATAGACTCACTGAATGCAGACATCCATAACCCAATGTGAAAGTGAATTATGAGGTTAGACAGATGCAGGCATGTACTGGCGCTGTTATTTTCAAAGGGATATATCTCATCCAGGCAGTGTATCAGTCACTACCAATCCCATACCCTAAAATTCCAAATTACTTTTAAGAAATATACGATGTGCAATATCCATTTCATATTCTCTTTTAGAGATAAACCCCCCAAAATCTGAACAGGAGTATTATTCAAAGACAAAATGATCTTTCAGAGAGAACATAAAATATAAAAGCTATAATAACATTTACATCTGTATACCACCCATGTCTGTAAATGCAGGTCATCAATTATACATAATCTGTAGTGAATAAGGAACAGAAGAAGCGGCACAACATTTAAAGCCCAAAGGCTCAAATTTGCAAATACCTTGCATTGAGTACACTGAAGGAAAAACCCCAATATAAATACACGTCGCAACAACAGCGAAGACTTAAGTATCACTCACTGAAAATAAGACAGAGTGCCTATATTATTTTGTAATTACATTCAACCCTCATGGAAATATCATTCCCAAGAGCTGAGAGTTTTAAAGTGCATTGAAAGCAGGCAATTAACCCCTTGCTGTTGGGAGGATTTGGGTTTTAGCATAAAGACGTTAAGGATCAGGGGCACTCAGCACACCAGAGTTAATATAGTTAGGAACCCAGGTGCAATAGCCTTGTGTCAGAGATACATGGGTGAGGATTTGAAGAAGGAGAAGAAAAGAGTAGAGAAAGAATACATATAAAATTAACTACTATATGACTGATCCTACTAGTCCCCAGGGACACAAAAAGAAAAAAAAAAAAAGTTGTGTTATACAAAGAAAATGACCGCGACCAAGCTAGGTGTTTTGTGAGTTTTTTTGACACCTATCATTTTCTATCACACAACCTGAACAATCCCCCTTACCCCCCCCTTAATCTTTTCCCAACACACACACGCAGTCTTCAGCCTCTGTTGTTTTGATTTAACACAAGCAAAAAGATAATGAAAATAGAAAACATTTAAGGGAAACCTATGTCAGAGTGACAAGCTGGGATCACGTCCTGTAATAAGCTCAGGAAAATTTGGAAGCAGAAAAGGTTTCCCTTAAACACTGCACTTTGAATTCCTCTATTAAAGGGCGCTCTGTGTGTCTGTGTTAGCAGAGGTGTGCTACAAAGCATTTCTCCCAGCAGGGTTTGCTTAAGCACATAACAGCTGCAGTTTAGAAATGGCCTATTCTCACAATTAGCTCATGTAGTGCAAGTGGCTTGTTTGGACCAAGAACATCTTTTTTTTGTTGATAAGTCTCCCTGGTTTTGTCTTTGTCTTGCACTTCCTGCTCTTCCCCCTGCTACCCCCCATGCTGCGGAGTCAGCCATGGGTGAGACACAAATAACTGAACTCCAACTAAATTTTCCACAATTTTTGTAACGTTACACACTTTTCCTGCATGGATTCGAGGCATTCATATTATTCTAGGATTAGAGAATTCAGCCATTACTATCTTAACCTTTAGGAACATAATTAATATGTTTTCATTTTCAATGACTTCATTGTGTGTCTATCAACTGGAACCATTCCTGCTGTGTATTTGATTCCACTGACGATGGGGTGTGTTGGATTTTAAATGATGTGCTAGCACTTCTGTTCCCTATATACTCTAGTTTATGTGTTATTCATGACTCGCATTTGGAGACATGGATGATACACAGATGTAAATGTTATTAAAGCTTTTGTGTTTTAGATTCATTGTGAAAGACTTCTTTGTTTTCAGATAATTCTTTTAACCATCACAAATAACCAGCAATACATGACATTGTCTTGAGACTTTTTTCTTTCCTGTTAAGCTTTTTGATGAAGAGATTTTTTTTTCTCCCTAATGTTCTCTCTTCATCAAAATAAAATATGGGATAAAGTGACAGACAGCAGAGTTACACCTGCAAGATAATGTACAAGTAAGCCCCTTTTTTGTCATGTGCTCATTATACAAAATCAGAACCAAAAGTAACTTTGCTTTTTAATAGCTGTCAGGGCTATGGGTCCCAGTTCAAGAAGGCTGCGACTGGCATAATTCTCAAACTGTTTTCACCCTCTAACATCACATTCGCATTCCTGAGCAATTCAAAATGAACACGGTAAAGAAAAACATACTTTGCCAAATCATGTCTCCCTATCTTTTTTTTCATTTAGATTAAAATTATTTTAGATTAGGAGTTTTGTATCACTATTTAAAGATTTTGACTATATGACAGACATCCCATGTATCCTTGTTGCACTGGTACTATGGAGGAAAAAAGCTGAAACACAAATATATACTTAAATGCACGGTACATATCGGCCTTACAAACATTATTCAACCAGTAGTCAGAGGCAATTTTTTTGATGGACAGATAAAACACTATTAAATGTTTTCATCGTCACTTATTAAGGCAAAGGGTGAGCAGACTGGGTTGGTAAATTTTCAAGACAGTCATGTGAGGCTGCTGTACTTAAGTCTATACACCTACATAACATTGAACTGAAAGAAGCGTGCTTTCAAAAAGCCATGTTCAATCAGTACTAATTCTGTCTTTTGACAATATTTTTTCATACATCCTTAGATACTTTCTGTCAATGAAGTTGAACATCACTTCAATTGTGAGGTCTTGGAGTTCTCACATTTTCTGCTTTTTGCTTTAAAAGAAATATTTTACAGCAGATTGTTTTTTAATTATTTCTGTATTTTATCCATTGAGCCTATAATACATAGCAGCAGCCTCTCTAAAGAATTTAAATATTCAGAAACCATAGTAAGAGGAATTCCTTGGCTGAAATTCAAGCTTTTTGTTGTAAGAATCTAACTTGGAGTAATTTAGTCAAATGGTATAATGGGTTGACCAAGAAAAGAACTTATTATGCCTTCTGCTGTGGTAGTAGTGTGCTGGATAGTGGCAGCTTGCACTCTTGCACTCCCCAACATACTGTTTTACAGAGGACTTCATATTTTGTTGTGAATAGTTACTGAAAAGAGAGATTTCCGTCTGACAGAGAGAATCAATCTAATGTCACCCACTCTTTACCTCCAATTTTCTACTAGCACCACCTCTGTCTGGTGCAATCTTGTTAATATTTTGCTGTAGAAACTTGCTGTTTTACTTCACATGCCACCAAAGCTGACTGCTTTTGAGCAGTTTTGGAAAACTGCTTTTGATCTTTATGAAACAGAAGACAATTTTTGAAACTGAACCAAATGTAACTTAATTCAGCAGGACGCTGCAACCCTGCTTCTAAGTATTTGATGCTTCATTATGACAATAATAAGGCTCCACCCTTCCCTTTCACCAAGTCACATTGAAACCACTCACAACTAGTCAATGGAATATTTCTAATGGCCACAAAACAGTATGTCATGGCTCAGTTGCCTCGCACTGCACTGCATGTAAATCCTAGCCATAGGGCAGTGTGGTCAATGGAAGGAGCAACCCGCTCTGTACTGCAGAATTAAGATCAGGAGAAAGAAGCATGTCTAGAAACATCATCAGACTAGGCTACATTGTGTCCTTGAGACTAGGAAGCTATTCTATTTGGGACAAGTTACTCAGGATCATCAGAAGGTATTTAAGTGGCTTTATTTATGATATTAGTAGCCACTTTATCTGACCATGATGCCACATTACATGGAGATGTTGAGGTAGATATCACTGTTGAAATAAAATTGCGTGCCTGCCAAACAGAAGTTAGACAAGTTGGGTGCCTCCGTAGTAATACAAGATTTCTGCCACTCCCCCAATGTGCTTGTCTGCCTTAAACAGTCTTTGGTAAAGCCAACAAAATATGCATGGAGATCATGAATTTGGAGGTCAGGCATGAAACCCCTACCAGATGACTCACTGCCCTGTTATTAAGAGCAATTATTTAACTGAATAGAATATTTTAGAGAGATGAAGAAGTCAAGAAAGAACCAATTCAAATAATCACCAAAGAAGCAAATAGTGGCCCATAGGTTTGAGACCATTCTCAATTTCTGAAGCGGTTCCACAACATACCTCACCAGAAGCTTCATGAGACCACTCCAAACCATCAAGAGTCCATTCAGAAAAGACCAGCCAACAAATGGGGCACTAAAACAAATCATAGAAACACAATCTTCCCTTTTTCTTTCATTTAATAGAGGTTTTTGTTTAACATGGAAGAAGTTTGTCTTTTTATAAGACCAAATGATATAACAACAACATTTTTCTTTATCTAAAGAAAATAAATTCATGTGGTCTTTCACATAGCCAAACAACTGTGCAGGCCTGGTGAATCTGGCAGTCTTGTATAGCCTCCTTCCCCATTTATAGCAATGATGGGTAACTCCTGGACATACATGACTCTAAAATTTATTGACTTCAAGTGCAATTAATATCCAAGCCTCTGGGAAGCTTATACAAAGCTATTACTCTGTTCAAAGAGGAAAAAAAGGACCATCAAATGGTTATTCTGAAAGTTATTTTTCTGTTTTTCTTTGTCTCAAGAAGGAAAGGGGGAAGGGGGGGATGAATACTCCATAATTATAAATCTTCTGAAATTGTGACTTAGGAAAAGACTTTTCAAATAAAATGTTTCCCAGAAAAGAATATTTGGCAGCAGTTGGCTCTTGTTTTCCCTAATAACCATTAAAAGTCTGCCCTAGTAAACCATTTTACTGCAACGTTTGAAATGGTAGAGTTTACATTTTATTTAATGAATAGTTGCAGAACATTAAAGCAACATCTCGTCAGCAAAACAGCTCCTTATCCTCGCTTTGTCTCAATTGGTTTTTTTACATTTCATTTTCAATGACATGTCAGCCGTCTCTCACCAACCTCAAAGGAAAGTTGAATGCAGGGCTTACAAAGTTAAGCTGACATTTGCTCTCTTCCAATAAAAAATATTTAGTCCATTAAACATAAATACCTGTCATTATGATACATGGACTGGGTACAAGCCTCCCGTTTCCCTCTGATGTTTATTACATCCAAACAACTGCAGTGCCTGCATGTTTTCAACTTTAGTGTATTGATTAAACTTTTAAATGGCTGCCATATAACCCAGGGACATCAGGAAGATTAATTTGCGTCAATGTTCATCTGTAATTCATTAGCCATTTATTCTTTACAACCACATGGGCTATCAAGAAAATGCAGGCCATTTTTCACTCTGCACAGGCTTGGGAACAGATCCTGAAATTTGTGCTGCATACAAATAAGCTCCCCAGGCCCGGCCACTTAAACTGCTTGGCTTTTCAAAAGTTAAAGTTGGGAATAACAGCAGAAAAAAAGGAACATAAAAAACCAGAAATGGACAAAATATACGTCCTCAGGGTACTAGGGATTTAACTGAGTTTGTCCACTGTCTTTTCATCCATGGATTATGGTTTCTTATTTCAGTCAGATTAAAATAACTGAAACTTGTTTCTGTGCAAAGGCCATAAATAAAATGTGTTGCACCCCCCTCTAATATCTTCTAAGATGCAGTTACTTGGAGAAAGCTAGAAAGCGGCAGTGAAGTATAAAAAGCTCATGCCTCAAGGAGGTTGTAGCTGTGAATCTAAGGAAAGGATGCAGTTTTAACCAACTCTCACATTTATTGTGGATTCCAGTCCTGCCTTTATTTGGTAAAATGCCCAGCTAAATATTGGTATGTTTCCTTAGGGTAGAGGTAAGCCATCTGGCTCCTTGCTTTGCCCTACTGACCCCCTGGCACAGTATGAAGTGCATATTAAATAAGGAAAAGGAAAGAGAACAGCTATAAAGCAAACAAAAATGCACATGAATTTTACATTTACAACATGGAAAGATCAATGAAATGCATCCTGGTTTCTTTCCTCTTCGCTACCTATAAATAAAGTAGTGTCACTGTGCTAGGTAAACACATAGTGGTAGGGCATTAGACTCATTGAGCCTAATGGCAGCAATCTAGATTCCAAAAAATGAAGATCTCATAAGACAAAACCGACAGGTTCCCCATTGCAGACAGGAGCATAAGCATAATAGCACCCTGTAACGAACAGAGAAATCTCCACATAGGCCTAATACATCATTTAGGATGTAATGATTTCTACATATAGCAACAGTCACCGTGCTGTCTTTTTAAAATGTGAATTTATGCATACATTTGAAAACAAGGAAGAATGAGATAATTTGCTCCTAGTACCAGTGATCAGCTGTTAAACGTCAACCTGGGTGAACAAAACCCTGGAGAGAGCACCCGAATCCATCATAATCCCAGCCATAGCAGGGGTACAAAAGAACCAATACATTAAGCTGCACAAAGACATTGCTTAAGCAAGTTTGTGGGACTGAAGAAAACAATCGAAAACATGGCCCTGGAACTCTGGGAGATGAATTACCAACTTGGCCAAATAAGATTTTCCTCAAAGATTTAGAAAAGGCAAACATTACGTGTGTGAATGACAAAACATCTGCAGTGAATGTGTTATCCTGTTTACTCCAAACCTCACGACTGTAAGGCTGATGCCACGGTCACCCAGGCAAAGTCTGTCCTGGGCCCTTCACATTGAGTAAAGAGCAAGTTGTGACCCCATTGCAGGACATGCTCTGCTAAGACACAGCAGGGAGCAGGAGGCTCTAATCAAGTCCAAGGAACGCACAGAGGCGATGGTGTATCGGAACAAACTGATCTGTGAAGCAGCAAGAGATTTTTGGCCTATATCCTCCAGCTGTGTAGCTCCAAAGAAATAAATACTGCCCTGCCATTATTTTATCAGCCAAAAATCTGCCATTTGGTGCATGCCTCTACAATTTGCATACCAGTACGCATACAGGCAATCTGCAGGTGGCATTACTAAGCATCATTTCTCTGTCAGTTGACTGGCTTGTAAATGCCCCAAAATAAGTGACCTAAAAATAAATTACTAGATACGCAAGGATATACTCAAAATGTTTTTGTGTTTTATTACATGCTTGAAATTTAAACTGAGTTCATCGAAAGATTCATTATGGTTCATCAATCTCACAAGCAAACCCGAGTTGATTTGTGGTTTCATTTTGCCCAAATACTTACTTCTAATAGGCAGGAGAAAATTAAATGAGTTTTGGTCAGATATTTTGATTCCTTTGAATCTTAAAGTTGAGTCAAAAAGAATGTTGGGAAATAAGCCAGTTACAAAGCCATATGTAAAAGGAAAAAGGTCCATTTATCCAAATCTGGATAGTTTTATGCTGTACATATAACATAAGCCACTCTGGTCTGCATCTTGCCCCACTGCACAAGATGAAATCTCAGCTTTAATTTTTTAATTTGGTTTTGGTTTTGTCAGCTTTAGTTAGATCTTCAAAATAATTTAAATATAATTTATTTGTAGTGAATTGATTTCCTACTATGACAAGAGACATACCAGGAACTTCAGTGATGAAAATACCCGATAACAAGGGAGTTGGAAACATTGCAAAATTTGCCTAGCCTGAGTAGAAAAAAGATGCAGTGCAAAAACTATAACTTAAATTAAGAAAAGCAAAGGAAATTGTAGCACAATCATGGGGTTTCTATCGCATCAGAAAAAAAATTTTAGATAATATGCAAAACTCCAGGTGTCCTAGAATGGAGCCATTATAAATTCAGTGTAAAAAATTTCAACCTTATTTCTGCAGATATCAAAAGCTACCTCATGGTGCTCACCAAAGAGAGCATTTCCTTAGAAACTTACCCCTTTATTTTTCTATTTGCTTGCCATAACTTAGCGTACAACACAGTTAAGACACACAAGAACTCGGGGTTCAGTGCTTTAATGTGCCCAGTATAACCTATCTGCAACACCAGTGATGAGTAAAGGGGTAGAAATCCCAAAGGCAGGCTCACCCGTGCCAGGATCTAATTAAATCTTGACAAATTAGGTCCAGCAATCCAGGGGATCACTTGCCATTGTGCCCAGGCTGTAAAACTTCTTTCCTGGGAACGTCCCTTAGAGGCTGTGTGCCACGGCTCTGTGGCACAGGAGCTGGCTATCGTGGCTCACCATCGCACCCGGACTCTCTCATGCCGCAGGAATCTCCAAATGGGACGAGTAGGTGGCTTTGAACTCGTGCTTACACCGGGGGGGCCTAAAGCAGCGAGCTCAGGACTCAGCCATTTGTTTTCATTTTCATATAATGATGTGTCTAGGTCTCATGGTTGCACAGAAAACTGTATCAACTCGAACCATATGTTAACTGAGGCAGCAATATGTTCTTAAATTGGCAGACAGCTCAAAATGACAGTTCAGCAAGATGTGAACTATTTTCAATCATCTCAATAGGGTGTTAACTCTGAAACCTAAACATTGCCTGTATATATATTTTGTTAACCATTTCAATACTAAATACTTCGAGCAAAATAGCTAATCTGTTCTTCCACACTTTTCCAAAATATCCCAACTTCTAATTCAAAAGCATCTCACTATATAAATTGGCCTAGTTACACACTTGGCTCAATCATTTTGAACATCTCACAATCAATGTATTTATCCTTACACAATCATGAGGCAGTGAAGTGCTGTCATCTCCTTGTTACAGATGGAGAAAAAAAAAAAACAAGAACATGATAAAAAGGAAACAGAACACAGATCAGCTGAGCTTAAGACTTTTGTCTGAACCAGTAGATTAGCCTTTCCTTTTGCACGGAAGTTATGTGGAGACAGAGAAAAATCCACTAAATTAAAGTAAGTAACAGAGGCTGAATATTTAAGAGTTTTATTATCCATCTATTTAGCAGATTTAATTTTTAAAAGGTTGTGTGCAGTTCAGTTTAAATTAATTCATTTCTTTCATTGAATGCCACAGAATTTCCAAGGATTTTCTCAATTTAGTCCAGTTTACCACAGAGCACAGAATCTTGTGCTCTTACCTCTAGCTGGTCAATTTTATTAAACAGTGTCTTAGCTTTAGGCTATAGCACACAATAAAATAAATATAAGACAAATGCAAATTTAAAACCAACAGAAGTTGGCCAAATAAATATGGGATTTGGATCAGTAACACTTTTTAAAGTTGTACCTGCCTAAAACAATGCACAAAAAGAAAACAAGACTTAAAAATACATTTGTTTAGGTTTCAGGTTCCTTTCTTGCACTTTTTTTTCTTAGGTTTGTGGCCAATCAGGCAGATGAGATTGCAGCCAGTATAATTGAAACTGTTTTCCTACCCAGCAAGTAGTTCAGTTTTTGAGTCACAGCAGTAAATGTATCTGAGCCAAGAATGGAAGTTGGCTATTTATTACTCGGGTGACAATATAAATTACAACAACGTAGATAGCATGATAAAGCTTCAGCCCAGCCAGACTACATGGGCAAAGATGGCTATGTGTCCTGATACCAGCATAAGTCTCTTTCAAACAACTGACTGCAAAACTTCTATCTAGTTTGTGAAGTATTTTGTGATGAAAGGCACTCTGCACATGTAAAATATTATTGCTACATTTGCAAAATGAAATTTCTAAGAGAAAAAGCACAGAACACGCCAACAACAATAAAGCAATCAATTGCAATAGGATGCAATAACTTGCAATAAATTGCTTTGTAGACAAGGATTAAATTGTTTCAGCACCAGCCACCCGATCCAACTTAAGTAACAAAGAGAAAAAAGAAATGAGAAACATTTGCTTAAAAAGCTCATAACTGTCAATGTGTTCAGAACACCAGCATGTCCTGCTGCACCTAATACCTTTGTCAAGGTGGCCTATCTGGAACTACTCTTTCCCATTCCCTGCAGACTTCAGTTGCAGAGTTTCCCTGCAGACTCTCGCTGTATTTGCCAGCGCTGGATCTCTGCTTGGGGTCTGAGTTTGAGACAATCCAGATCCACACGCAGAACCCCCCTCACCCTGCCCCCCCCTTCAGCATCACTCATCGCAGCTTAAGCTTGTCTGGTTTGCACTGGCAGTGACCTGGATGTTGCACATGTTACAATGCAATAAGAGAACAATACCAGCAATAAGGCTGCTCGTGCGATGTTGGTTTTTCATAAAGATGTGCTTAGCCTTCTTCCAACAACATTATGGTTATAATATTTTTTTCTGTGCATTGATTCTACAAATCGTCATTACATTATACTAAAAAAGAAGTGGACTTGGTCTCAAATTCTTGCATTAAGTATCACCTTTGAACAAAGGCTTTAAGAGCTTTGGTTTGCTACTCCACAGGATCTTTTAATGAATCAGCTTCTCAATTCCTAATACTTTCTTCTATTAACACTTAAGGCATTAACTCTCTCTCTTTTCCACACAGTTACACACAGTTACTTATTTTAAGTAACATCAAAATTGAGCCTCAAAATGACAATTAGAAATTCAGAAAAAGGCTGGTTGTCCATTTGTGCCATGGCCTTTGCCTTGTAGCACATGTTCTATGTGAGACTGCAAAATAACTACAAATAACATTTGGTGGCGGGCTGGAGAGTTACCATTCATCTTCATTTCCATGGGACAGGTCAGTTAAAGCCTTGGCTGTCACATACAAAGCATCCAAAAAAACTTTCTCTTTTTAAGTAACAACATGGCACTGTGATGCAAAGTGGAAACTGAACCACCCTTTAGAGAAACAGTCGTCAGAATGCTCTAGACTACGAAGCAGGACTGTATGCATTTTAATGGTTGATTACTCTTCTGTAACATGATTTACTAAAAGAATTGCATATTATAACGTGAGTACCAAAGAAAACTTATGAATGCGCATGTGGTGATATTTTCAAATTAATTTAAAGTATTTTACAATTAAATTTACAGAACTCTTTAAATCCTATTTTTAGCTAACTTAGGTGCTCAATGAAAAAAAATCACAAATTATCCCAAACCCACAAAGGTCTTGAACTGGTAACAAAGAGAACCATTACATCTTTTAGAGTTAAAAGTTAGCACCTAGGATTCCTATAAAGCAATTGCAAAGAAAAATATTTATCCAGAGGCTAAACCTGTGTACTGCAATATCCTGCAATACTGGTTCCTATGTACATCTCTACACTGAGAAGAAAGAGTCTTTGCTCTGTTTCCATGACCATCTGGGCAAGAAGCTGCCACACAGCCTCTGGTGGGACAAGCTCAAGCTCCATGATGGAGCTCCCCCAGCTGGAATGTGACCTGGGAGCACTCCCTGAAATCAGCATAACTGGGACCATCACTGAGTGCTGTGACCTACAGCCAAGAGGATTCTCCACAGAGGTCATGGTGGGAGAGAGGAAGATGAAAATAAATTGTCAGATAACAGTGGAGAGGTAGAGGAAAAATCCTGTTTCTCTCCCAGACATTCAGAATACACCCCAAGCCTGTGACTAACACGCCATTACCCTTCTGCATGGTTTTTTGGAATGAACACGTCTGTGACTGCCGTGACTTGCACTGAATTGCATGCTGCTCATTCAGACTTGCACTCTAACTCTCAAGGGACTTGGAATTTGTAAATCACAAGAGGCCAAGGAAGGACTCAGCCATCAAAGCCTCAGCATAGCCAAAATGGCAGCCTCTGCTGACACGTGCAGCAGCAGAGCATTAAATGCTTAGGCAACTCCACTAATGAAAGCAGACAACAAAAGACTTTCAGTCACTTATGCACCTGATCGACATTTTATGCATTATTCCCTTACTCTTAAAAGCTTGACACTGATCAAAAAAACTTGACAACAATCATCTTCCCCTTCGAGTCTAATGCTTAGCCATTTTAAAAACATGTGCCCCAGTGTTTAGATGTACATCTATAGAAATGAACCCTGCATACTTAACTGCTTCTACTGCCTTCACAGAGGGTTGGTGCTAGCATTGGAAAATAAGCCCACTTCATTACTTGCCTAAGTTGTGATTTACAGATGGAGTTTTCAAAAGAACTTAGCACTACAACTGTGGCTGGACATTCAGAAGAGCTTAAGTACCATTAGGCAATGAAAAGAAGCAGCCAGCATCTCAAAATGCTCTGTGTCCAGCAGCTTACGCTGCTCTTCATTGACTAAAGAAATCAGAAAACTGGCTCCAATAAAATTGCCAAATTTACCTTTAATTAGGATTTTTCCTTAATGCTCCGTTACTCAAATTCAAAACCATTTGAAGTTTATTGCCTGTTCATGGCACCCTGAAGAGGGTTTTCATTTTCAGAGCATTCATCAGCTTACAGTGTTCTCAGCGAGAGCTACTGTATTAATTTATTTTTGAAAATACAATTGTGCAAAATTCATTTTAGGCTCACGTTTCAAAAACTTTAACCTTCAAATATGACACAGGTCAGGAACGAAATACACCAAGGGAATACTTTGCTTCAATAGAATAGATTACATCTTAAAGCACAGTTAGCCTCTCCTGCACTCTTTTCCTATACAGTGGAGGGGACAAACTGACAGCCTGGGGTCCACAAAAGACAAGTTTTTAGACAGCATTTTGCACACTTCAAGAATATCCATAAAATGATGGCACTGCAGTACAGATTCACAAATTACAAAGCGGTGTTATGAGGTACTGTGTGTTCTGAAAGTAGATATAGAACAGCACAACTTACATTTTACAGATTTTTGCTTTAAAAGTCCTTTTGAAAAGTGGCTGAATAAGTTGATCATCTTTTTTTTTTTCCCCAACTTGAATACCTCATTTTACTTTTTATCAGCAAAGAAACCTAGAAGCCTAATCTCTATTGAAAGAGTATCTTTACTGCATTTCAAAATAAAGCACAACAAAACAAACCACACCTGAGACAACAATTGTTATTTCTTGTATTCCTACAGAATGAATATGCCAGTATATAAAAAAATGGAATTCAATAAATTAATTTCCTCTTTTCAATCAAAATTTTAACTTTAGTGCAGCCTTTGAAACAGGATAAATATTTTTTCCTAAACAACTGTGTATTAGAAGGACTAAGTTAACAATACAGAAATAGTTGGGAATTGGAGCCAGTACTTTTAATCACTGAATTCAATTGCTTAAATACAGCCTCTTTAGTAATGTAAAAATAACTACATTAAAACCTAATGGTAAACCAACATTTTGCAATGTTGATATGGTTTCTATGAGAAAGGGATTCAGTTTTGCAGACACATCAACAAACATTGGTACCAGCTCTACTTATTGGGCATAAATTCCTGGACATGGACCCTTGCTCACAGAGGCTATTCTTGACGTCAGCAATTAGACCTGTCCATACTGTCACTAATTTTTTTGTACCTATTCCGGGGTAAAACTCATTTTGAGGCAGTTCTATCTCACTTTTTATATTAATAAAACAGTCTCACAAAAATAACTGGTGAGGCAGCAACTGGAACTTAATGAAGACTTACACAGTCAGGTTGTTTAACAAGCAGTTAATAGCCCTTTGGTCACAGAAGTTAAATGATAGAGGTATCATAAATGTTTTTAACATCTCTCTAGATAATACATAGAATAAAGCCTTTGTGATAATGCTTTGTACTATAGAATTCTGTCCATGTCCATGTGTCCATGCATTGCATTTCTCACACAGGATGTTTTACCTGCATTGCAGACTGCATATTTGATTCTAAGGCTCAGACCACAAAAGCCCACATTACTTATCAATTTCCTTGTAGTCAAAATCTATTTTGCTGATAGGTTAACTCTGTAAAAATTCTTAAATCAGATTGACACAAAGTGAGGCTGCCTTTGTAACTCTACTTCAGGAAGCATGGATTACTGTAGGCTCAAAATATGTTAATTTTCTTCTTGTCTTTCTTGTTTTTAATTTTCTTTTATTTTTTCCATCTAAGCTACAAAAAGCAGTCTCAACTTAGGTGGAGTATTGAACCGTAGAATTCTAAGGGTCTGACAAACCATACACCTCAACTGAGAAATAAAAGGCTGATAGGATTCTTCTTCTATGAAACTTATTTTTCATTTTAAAACAAAATATAAATAGGAAGACAGAACTCTAGTTTTCTATTCCTTTATGAGATTCCTCACTTTTCTATTAGCAAAGACATATAACTGAAATCTTGTAGGATAAACAAGAATTTTATTTGGACAAATGCTAAAATTATCTTTATTTATAAGAATTCAGCTTGCAAATGTCATCCAATATTTATGTATTTGTTTGAAGAAACAAATTATTTGGATAACTTCTTCTCCCCCCCAAAATTTCTTGGTTTCATCTGAATTTCAAGGTTTAGAATCAACTTTGCAATCAACAGCAACTAGCAGAGGAAATACCAGTATTCTTGCAAAAGAATTTATTCCAACCCAGCTTCAAGAAAAGCTGCAGAAAGAATATCTAGTTAGTCTGTAGTCTAAAACACCTATGCCTAAAGATTCTTATTCTGACACAGCCTACTGAGTATTTCCAAAACTCCGCGTTAAAGATCCAGATGTCACCAGCTGAAAACTTTTCAATATTGTGAATAAGCAAGACAAAGAAAAGCAACACTGAACACACCACAACAGAAAGAAAGTAGAATCAGCACTGAAGATTTAAATCATCAAATATGCATCTTTTAAAGACTGAGTGTTCCTGTGGTATCTGTGACATGATGGTGTTTAAAAAGGGGGGGAGGGAGAAGAGACCAGTGAGCCAAGAGGAAAAACTGGTCTTTGAATCTGCGTTCCTAACTAATTTGTTTCGAATTCTGCCACAGTCTTACATGTGAGAAATGACATTAAGAGCAAAGGGTGACGGTGCAGAGATAAAGCAACAAGAAGGTATTTAAAATACTTGCCAAGAAAAAAGCACTCATCTGATAAAAATTTAGACAGGAAGGATGCCAAAAACCAGGAGAGACACAACGGAGAGATTTGATGAGGTGATTGCTGCTGCAGTTGTCAGGCTTGTCAGTAGAAAGGGGATGCCAGATTTTAACTCAAAAATAGTGTCAGCTAAAAAGTTGCCTCTTTTTTCACCACATGTTTCTAATTAAGATGACATTAGGAACTTACTTCTGGCAACTCTAAATAAAACTGTTTGGGATTTAGTGTAAAAGATTAGGTAGTAAGGTTTTTCAATATCTTAAAATAGAGAAAGAAAAAGAAACCTGTTATGAGGAACAAACCCCCAACAACTTATACTACTGCCACAATCCAACAATAATCTCAAAATAGTTTTGAATTTGAATCATTAAGTGGAATTTGACAGCTTTAAAGAAGCCATTTTTCTGCTTTACCTTGAGCAACTTTTATGAGATGCTCTTCAGATTAACTGCAGTACTTTAGAAAACTACAAAAATGAAGCTCCCCTTACCACTCAAAAACATGGGGACATTGAAACCTAATCTCACTTGGTATTCAGTTTCTGCAACCATAGCCTTCAGCATTTTGCATGTTATTTTTAAACGTCCTATCTCTAATTCCTCATTTGAATAAACGTACTCTATTACATCTCATACATGTGTCTGCCTATGTCTTAGGCACATTGAGAGACTATTGCATTAACTGTGAGAGGCCACACAAAACAAGTTACTGAAATGCCATTTTACGTTTGTATGAGGATGTTTCTAACGCTAAGGCCATCCTTTGGGATTGGAAGAGGCAACTGGAAAGCATAAGCTTTCAATTTACAATCTTCAGCTGAGGTTAGTCACAAGGCTTGGCTGATTTATACAAGGCAAGGATCTGGAGCCATGTTTTACTCTAATGAGGTCATAATTTAAAAAAAATAATAATAAAACCCCCCAAAATTTAACAGGCATTTCCAGGCTAACAAGAACGAAACCCCTGGGGACTAATGAAGTCAATGAGGTTTATAAATCACAGGTTTATAATACATGCATAGTAAATCTCTTCTATGTAAGAAATGAAAAGACATTGTCATACTATCTAAGCCTCTTCAAATTCAGCAGCCAGCCAGTATTGTGTCTAATTACTGTATCCAGTGAAGCTATACACACACCCTACCCAACCGAAGCCTGTTAAACTTGTATTAAAAATTCTGTACACCAATAAAAACTTTCAGCACTGCATGAAAGAGACGTCTATTGTCACATGGTTTCTCATTTTTCATGCAATACACATCCATATCTTCACGGAGCGTAATTGATCTGGCTCTGGACAGAACTACAGGTGGACTGAAACCACACTGGAAGTGGCTTAAGGCTGGGGAACTATTTACATGAGGTATGGGGCCTTACAAAGGCTAAGCGCGCAGTTCTACTCCTCTGATTCCTCTTGGGATGATTTAACAGCAGTAGAAACTATTTCATTAGCACGTGCAGGGAATGACTGGTGCACAGAGGAGTATTCCATTTATTGCTTGCTAGAAGCATCATGTCCTCCTGCCTTTCAGGTTAGCAGATTACTTTGCTGCTGGAAACAGCAAGCAGAGAAGGAAGTAAATATTTGTCCATAGCCTACTCACCTACATTCAAAGGAAGAAAGGGAACATACCATGAATATCATGCTTCCTTCATTATGTCTGCGAATGAGATATGTGGAGGCAGTCTGAGAGAGTGAGAAATCACCTGCAATCACCAAGCCCCAGGATAACCCTGAGTGTTCTCAGGGTCAGGAGGAAGTATATTCTGATTAATGACACAAATGTAGACTCAAAAAATGTGAGTGTATCTCTTTTCACATTTCCTCTTTGTGGAGAAGCCATAAGCACCATTTAAAAGGAAACAACAGTAAACATGATACCCAATGGAATAAAGTAACGCATAGCTACATCTTGCAACAGACTATAAGGGAGATCCAGGTCATTATGCTGTTACAGAAACAGCAGCAGTTTTGACATGCCCCTAAACTAGTCCCTCTGTCAGTGAAGAAAAGCTTTTAGCTTTGGTGCTGTTCTATCTGAATGCAGATAAACTGCTTTCAGAAGTTGAGCAGATTTTGACGTGCTTAGAATAGCACCGGGCTTGGAATATTCAGATTTGAGATAGCTGTTGTTAGTGAACTTTGAGGAGTGTCTCAACTATATGTCTCATACAAGCCCTTCCCCTCTAGTATTTGAGATTTTGCCTATTGTTAAAAAAAAAAATGCTCATAGCTGCCCCTGCACATATAGCATAGATAGGAATCAATGCAGAAGCAGACTATTTGATGATGTTCCACATTCAGGACAATATTGAATTTTACATTATAGTGTTGTTGCTGAATCTATCAATCCTGCGAGCCATGACAAATGGCCACTAGAGAAAAGCCTGTCCCTATTTAGGATGCTAATCCCCGTTTCAGTTTCTAACTGCTTTTGACATCCTTTGCTGAGGGTCACTACCATTACATACGAGCTGCTGGAATAGCCCGTGCAAGACCCATCATCTGCTCCACTACGAAGTCAGCTGACTGAATTTGCAAAATCTTCAATGGTGAGCTAAGCTAACCCCTGCCAGTTTAGCTGTGACCCACTTTAACCTTCTGACTTTGCC
Source organism: Scolopax mira (assembly GCA_004320125.1). Taxonomy (NCBI): domain Eukaryota; kingdom Metazoa; phylum Chordata; class Aves; order Charadriiformes; family Scolopacidae; genus Scolopax; species Scolopax mira. The sequence continues at coordinate 73,238 of BJBW01000409.1, forward strand.
CATAATTTGTAACATTGCAAACCAGTGCAGATGTTTCTGTGGTGACCATCACACCACAGATTTAGCTTATATTGTTCAAGGAGATGGTGTGCCTAGATTTAGAAAGATCCTGTCTGATGTTATAGACTGTCTCTTCACTACAGAGATGTATCCATGCTTGCATTGCCATATGACTATAAAAGATAATGCAGGAAAGGTTTCCATTACAGCTTTACCACAAAAAGGTCGAGAACTTGAATAGAACATAACACAAAGTTACATGAAATGACTCCCACCTCAGTAAGTAAGAAAGCACCTCAACACAGTGGAATGCTACTTTAGCTGTGGAGGAGGAAGGAAAAATAGCAAACTTGCAGTAACGAGTCAGCTATTGCTATTGGCATACGTAACATTATGCAATGCAACATTCACTCGAGTGCTTTGGTCCTGTTTGCTTAATTCCACCACATATTTTATTTCCTTATTACAGCACAATTAATTTGCCTTCTTTCCCATCCCCAAGCTGAATAAATGCTATGGTTTACTATACAAATACATGCCACAAACAAAGAGAAATGTACTTATATGACCATACCAGTATGGATTTTTCATGTTATTCTTGAAATAGCCCAGTTTTCTATTGGCAAGAACTTAATGCTCCAATTTTTCAGTGTTTGCCACACCCTCCTCAATCTCCAGATATCCCCTGACATCTAGCTCAAAGTATTTAACAGCCTTTGTGCCATCACCCTACAAACCAGTGTTCACCCCTTATGTCGTGTGAAACCCCCATAGCAATCTTTAAAGATGCTAATGATGAAAAATTAGAGGTCTTACAGAATAAGAGAGAGAGCTGACCTTTGCCAGTGTGAACTGCCCATGCTTGAATGGAGTTCTGTGCACATTCAGCAAAACTTTTCAAGCCTGTACAGCTTTGGTAGATGGCCAATATTATCGTAGCATTGCTTTTCAGAATAAAATTGACAATCTTTAATCCTAATTTGAGTTCATTGCACAGCGCAGACATTTGAGATTGTGCCATTGTGCAATAAATTGTACTCCTACAAAGTGAAAAGATAAAAGAAAGAAATACCTACACTTGGACTTCTAAAGCCAAAACAGAACAATATTTTCCTTTATAACCTAGCCTGTATAAGGATGAACAGAAAAACAACTCAAAGGAAAGACTAAAAAGGAATGAAGGACAGATGACTAATGTAATAAGGATTACTTACGGTCACTGTAAAAGCTATTCTTAGAAATGATGGGACATAACTCAATCCAGAACATTTCCTAGGTTGGAATTATGCACTGAAATCTTACAAAAATGAATTTTAACTGGATGTGACTGTAACTAAACTCAGTTACAAATAGAATTTGGAAGAACACATTAGCATTGCCCAAATTAGTATGACTATTTACAACCATGAGAGCACAGTAAACACTTTCTAACAAAACAAAATGTATCACTAAACTAGACCAGAAATATATTTTGGAAAATTGCTCTTTTGAGTGTTTTTAGAACATGTAAGAAATATATTGTAAGTTATCATGAACTGTTAGCAAAACTTTGCTGTACCTCGGTTGTCAGGTGTAAATTAAAGTCAGAACTTCAACCTGCTGTTCCTTTCCCAAGCTTTATTTTGTAGTCTAACACAGACTTCTGTGGTTCCATAATGGTAAAGACTTGAATTTTTCTAAATTTAAACTGATCCTTCCACTTCTATTAAGCAGAAACAAAGCAAACAAATCTTAAATTTAAAAAAATCTCAACGAATAAATCCCAACCAAACAAAAACCAAAGAAAAGTTCCAAGAGAACAGTAAAACAACACTCTGAAAAAAAACCCCAAAACCAAAAAACCCCAAAACAAAACAACAACAACAACAAAAAAAAAACCCAAAGGCAGCACTTACAAAAGGAGAAAGAATTGTTTTTATATAAACGCAGGGGAAGAAGGGCTGGAGAGCAAGTAGTAACTGACTAATGAAAGAGCACACCTTTCTCCCACACGCAGTACCAGCGTGTGATATTGCAGATATTGATTCAGATCAATTATTCTGGAGACAGTACTCTAGGACCACAGCCCTCTTTCTGTAGATAGTTTGGAATAGAACAGGCAACAAACCAATAAAAGATGAAAGAAATTAAATATTTTTTCTGAATTGTACATAAAACTTTATGTCATATAAAAATTGTTCAAGGACACATATATTTAGTTTGCCAGAAAAATACACATGTTCATCACATGCAGAACATTAACATGCAGAAATCTTGCCATACTAGATTCAGGCTTAGAATTTCCAAAGGCCTACAGAATTGCAGCTGATTTAAAAAAGGTTAGAAGTGATTAAGCCTCAACTGTCTTTTTCAGTTCAAGAGCTGTGGCTCATCAAGAAAAAGCAGTGGGAAAGAGGTTCAAAACAAACAGAAAGATATGGCTCTTTACACAACAAGTAGATGACCTGTGAAATTCCTTGCCAGAGGCTGCGAGGCATAGAAACTTCTACTAACTCCAAGTGAGACTGGAGATCTGTTACAGGTTAGTAAACAAACTTAGACGAAAAATGTCAAATACCAGAAAATTACTAAGTGGAAGTATCATATATCCTTGCTCAGTTCCTCTCCAGACATCTGCTTCTGACCAGACTTAAAGAGAGAATATTGGGCCAGTTGGGCAGCTGGTGTGAATCAGGGAGGTCATTCTGCATGTTCTCATGTTATTCTTTGGAAAGCATGTGATCATTAAAGTCCTTCGCTCTTTGCCAGCTGATTTCTTTTTTCTTGGTGCAGTTCCTCCTCGTGCACAGGACTGACTACCGACATGAACACATCACTTACAGTCTCTATAATGCTTTCTCAAAAACATTGAAATTACCAATCATTTAGTCTCCTACTTTAACTGAAGAAGTTACAATTAATTCTATTCTTTTTGGAGACCATCCATATTTCTGTTATTTTGTCTAGGGAGTATCATACATCTTCTACAACAGAATTAAAAACTCAGTTCCTCATAATATAATTTTGTTTGCAAAGCAACCTACCATTTTAATCAACCTGACTGGTATGTTTTCATATTTTAGAAATAGCAAGGTAGTAACAGTAGACATACTTCTACGTAGGTTCTAATGATTTTCCAATGCTGTTCTCCAACATTGTATTTCAGCCATTTTACAGACAAATATCATGATACAGACAAATATCAACACCTCAAATAAAAGTGGAGATTACAGCTCTGCTAACTGCAAAACCAATATTTTCCTATGCACAGTTCCTCACCAAAGTCAGAAGAGTGACAGACACTTCTGACTTTCCACCCTCTGCAATAATCTAATAGTGACTTCCTAGTCCTATACAAATCTCTAGGATGCCACAAAAAAAAAGGCCTGATTACAACTGCTACAGCTGTTCCAGGTTGATAGAATATTTAATAGATTATTAATGTGTATGCTCTGTTTAATTTTCTGCCCTGCTGGCACTAATATTTAATCAGATTTTGGTTATATTCTTCCCTACTAATTGAGTTTACAAAACCTTGATAATCATGTGCAGCTGACAGAAGAAATTACTTCTTCTTTTCTTGTTTTTTTCTAGTCATCCCTGTTCTTTATGCTGTATATTCTTAAACAGGAATGGGTTTTCAAAAGGAAAACATCAGCATTTAATAGATTTTACTATCACAGACAACATCATCCCTCTAGATTTCAGTATTTTCAAATAGATTTTACTTATGAGCATTAAAAATCCTTCCCCTTCCCACACTTTGTCTTGCAGTTTTCTTTACTTACCACCAGCTGAGTGATAACTTCAGACAGAGCCTGTCACTTAAGGTTTATCTTTTGAATCCTCCCTTTTTCAATTGCTCCATTTTTTCAATTTCTTTTATTTAGAAGAACTATTGCATTTTAACTTTATAGAAAGTTTTTGACTGAGCTCATCAAAACCAAAAGAAAGGGAAATACAAATATTTTCATTTAAAAACTTATTTTAAAATACACATTTCATTGGAAATATTTTTAAGGATGCCAGCAATTAAGATAGAAATTGCTGTCACTATATTGCGTGACACTGCCAAATCTTAATACTTTCTTTTCAAGGCAGCATTTCTTCGAGCTATATTATTGCTTACAGTAAGTATATTTTCCTTCAAATGTGTGTGTTCTTAATATGATTAAAAATTAATAAATGCAACTAAACTAAACCATGCAATTACAACATTCCCTTGGATGATCCATCACATGGGAAATGTTATATTCACATGATTAAGCGTTACCTTTCCTTTCAAGTTGGATTTCCCCCCTTTTATCTTGTACCTTGAATATAGCCAGGATGAACTAGGCAGAACCAGTTTGATTTTAAGTATACAGTGACTTAAAAAACCCAATCCTGCAGGGGTCAGCAATTATTAACAAAGGGTAAATTTCAAAATTAACCACAGAATGATTTAAAAGGCATTTGTTCCTGAATGTTCTTCCTTCTCTTTCTCAAATAAAATAGATTATGAAGGAAATTAAATTCTTCAAGAAATAAATTTTGACTGAAGTGAGAAATCACACTAAGAAGCTAATTTAAGAAAGATGAAATTAATTTTGGTGACATTTATTCTATTTAGCAAAAATGGTAACAAAACATATAGTAGCTCTGTTACCATGAGATAAGAGGTTAGTAATTTAAGGCTGGGCATAGCTACAGTCTATAACGATTTAATCCTTCTGGTACAACATCCCTTGTGACCTATCATTAAAGGTTTAGAGTAAAACTGACAATTATTATTAGCTGGTAATTGGATTTTGGAGATTCAGTATAAAGTTAGGATAATTTAAATGACTGTTGACATTGGAAAGATTATGTAAACGCTCTGAATCAGCTGTATTTATCAATTTATTTGGTTGGATAAAAGAAACCTTAGCTTATCACTACCGTCTGAAACACAGTGCAAAATGTGCAAGATTACTGCAGTATTCTCTTTCAAATTAATAAATAAAAGCAAAAAAAAAAAAAAACCCAACAAACCGGTTAGAAACTGTCCACTAGAGGAAATGTAGACCATATTAGCATCTATCAAAATTTTTTATAAACCTATTATTCTTAAAACAGAAACTACCAAATGCGTGTCAAAAATATATAGGGTATGCCTACAGAAAAGAAAAAAGTGAAGAGTATAGCATATTATTTCATCATATGGATTTTTAATTGCCTATCCTAAGTTTTAGAAACTAAGAATTGAAAATACAGAAATCTTTACATATTTGTAGGGCATTAAAAATTATTTTCCTTATAGCTTCAACATTCTGGTTTCCATAACAGTCATGTATATGTGCACATACCAGTCCTTCCTATAACTCTGTATGTTGGAAAAATCAAGGGGCTTTTTTGCAGGCCAAACCACATTTTCTCTGCTTGGTTCAAAAACATGGTAGCATCCAAGATTTACTTTTGTGCATCAGCACAGCCAGAAGCATGAAGCAGCACTGATGTTTGATTATTCATCATTCTTGGATAAATGCTTTCTTAAATAAACATTTATGTTTAAAAATATAGACTTTTAAATGGCATCATTCTGAAAATGTACTTGTTAATATCTGATACTGAAATAATAAACCTCAGACTCAAAACTAGAGATTTTCTCTTTTTCTGATTTTCCTCCCTAGTACTTTTTTTTCCTTTTGTTCCTATTACCAGTGCCCTTTATTTCCTACATGAATATTAAAATAGACCAAAATCTCTGGGTGCCATAAATCATATCTGTCCTCCAAGCAGCAAGTACATCATCTAAGAAATACATGCTGAATAAAACTTTCAAGACTTCAGGATCCAAGGTCCATTTCAGAATGTTTTAGAACACAAGCCAAGTGCACGAATTCACCACACAAAACCCAGAACTACTCCTTTAATGGCTATAAAGGAACCAGGGTTATACTGTTTTTATTAAATAGGGCTGATTGAGTAGGTTGCAGTCACCTCCATTAAAAAGGCAACATTCACACAAAGTTATTACATAAAAGTGAATAACATCACAAAATCACTTCCTACTCCAGCCACAGCAGAAACAATGTTTTGCAGATACTGTTCCGACCTAAGCACTAAACTGAGTTACCATATTCATTTTGTTGAAGTGTCCATTCTCCTATGTTTCCGGATGTACTTGAAGTCTGTTTGGTTTTAAACAACTATTCATTTACAAATATTTTATTTATTCTCTGTTAAGTAATGTTGGAAAACCGAGTGCTTAAAACTAAACTATTAAATCCTTGTTTTGGTGTCCAGCAATTTTCAGTGACTTAGCCAAACTGACTAGGAGCTGCTGAGTGTCTCACATTTGAAAATGCAGCCCGATTGTTTAGGTGTCTACATGGGAAAAAAACTAACAAAAAAATTCCTGGGGACCAGGAATTTAGGTACTGTTAACAACTGATACAAATTGTTGCTGGAAGGAGGCATTTAGAGTAAAGAAACCATTTTATTCAACCTACAAGATGTAGAAATATATTTCCTGTTCCTGAATACCATTTATTGGCACTTTCTCTATTAAAAACTTACTGTAGCTGCATAGGAAAAAAACTCTGTTTTAGAAAGGATTTAAATATCCTAGGATCTGTGTTCAGTCCACCTGAGAACATAATCTATAATATTGATATCTTCCATGAGAGAAAATTCCAAAATAAATCCATTTGCATTCAACTAGATTGTCTTATCTAAATTTCATCTTTCTATAATTAGCATTGTAATCCAGTTATAGAAGTCAGTCAAAGCTTCACTTAAATAAAAACTTAGCTTTTAAAGTATGTCAAAATAGGAAATTTCAACAGTTTGCTCTGCAAATACATCTAGGTAAAACAAAATTTCCAAAGTACCATAACATTGGAAGAATTTAATTCTCTGAGTAAATTCGCTTATCAAGATTTCTTAAACTAATACGCAGCACTCCTTTAAAATGAGCATAAACTGTAATCACCTATTTTATTAATAAATGGTGATGTTTCAACTGTTAGGGCCTGACACAGCAAGGATCTAAGGCAAAGTATGGACTTGTTTTCAGTGAGCTAATTTCACTGTTATTCACTTCTGTGTGGAAGAAGAAATTTCTCCCTGATGAATCTATATAGACTGATAAGCATGAGGAATAAGGCAGGAAAAAAACCTTCCTGAAGAGGAAAAAATAGCTATCTTCTACATAAAATCAAGAGCAGAATCCTAAAGAGTCATTTTTTTTCCTTCTATCACTTAAGAATTCACTCATAGAAAAGTTTTCAGACGAACCAAAGATAGTTGCAATGGTGGCTGAATACTCAAACTCAATTTGTATTTTTAAAATATCCCTTTTCATACCACATCAGCAGAGAAACAATACAATTCCTTTCTTTACTGCGTCCTTCCTATTTCTTGATAATTTAGGTTCCAAATTCTCTGGAAAAGTGGCAATCTTTCACAACGGGCAGAGCAGAGCATCTTGCACAACCACACCCTGAGTTTTTGTAGGTAAAAATTCCAACAAAATTGAAGGAAGCAGGTGCGGCATCACCCAGATGCACGGCAAGATATAGTGGCCTATCAACTGTCAGAAGAGGGAAAATAAAAGGAAACTATTAAACTGATATAAGCTATCCTCTGGTTTAGACAAAAATCTCATGTCTTCCTGTGGCAGAGCAAGATAAAAGAGACCCCACTTCAGGATAAGGTCACAGAAGGAAGCCATATGAGGTGTGTACTAAATTGATATAACACATCCACATTATGGATATCCCTGATGACCTCACACCTTTGGTATGTATATTGAAACATGTTGCCAGAAAAAGAAAAAAAAAAAAAGAAAAAAAGAAAAAAAGAGAAAAGGTAATAGCATGGTGTCAGCGGTAGAGGGTTGAAGGGTTGTACATTTCCATACTCAAATAAGGAAAACAGTCAAACAACTTATGCCAAAGATTTTCAGCAGTGAAAAGGAAGAAGTGTAAATCAAGAGACAAACTGTAAATACAATTAAATACAATCTGCACAATTATGAATTTAAAGCAGGAATATACACACTGATATCAAATTCCTACAATGTATAAAAACTCAATGAGAGTGAGAGGAAAAAAACTCAAAAAACATGGAAAAGTTAGTATTCAGGTAGCAATAGTCAATAAAGATTACAGGTTTTGAGAAAAACAGCCAGTTGCTCAGACCCTGATGCTCTGTCTTTCTTACAGAAAAGCAGATCATTGGAAGAGCATCATACCAGAGGACTTAGCAAATTGTCTGGAGAGAACAGTGGACATATTGAATTTTCCTGTCTTAAAGGACTGTTTAAGCATACGCAGCACTGGATTCCTGCAGCTTTTTTGCCTTCTGTTAGATATCCAAAACCTTTTTCTGTCTTGATTTTGCTCACAGTGTCCTCAGACCTTACCACTGTTATTCCTATCTTTGTACCTTCAGGAAGGTATACCGCAGCATGTTCCTCTCAGGAATTACTCAGACAGACCCACTAGAAATTTAAGACTGTGGAGAAGCTACATGTGTAATTACTGAATAATTTCACAAATGAATCACCTGCACTTTGCAGAGTGCAGTGTGCATATACATGTGTTTTCTGGTCCAAGCAAAGATGCTGCCTTCATCTTCACAGTTCAAGATAATTTCAGTAAATGATTGTCCTACAGATCTTCAATAAGTGATCTATATATACAGGTGACGACTCCTACACAAAATACCAGTGAATCTTAAAGGCACCTTCACTGCTAAGGGTCTGGGACCCACCTGCATTTTGTTTTGCTTGTTTCTGCATGCCCAATTCAATACCACCACCACCACCACCACTTACTTTCCAATGGGCTTTTATTCCATATCATACACTTTAGGAGCTAGCAACGTCTGTAAAACTGTCTTTGTAGCTATATGGGAAGATTTCAGAGAAATGTGTCTGTAAAATTTAGAGACAGAAAAATGTACCAGTCCTGACTTTTCATTTATCTTGTGGTGTTTTTTTCTGGTTTTTTCAATGTATTCCACTCCCATCGGACTCTTATTTTACTTAATGCAGGATTTTCCTCCAACTTTCTGCAGATTCTTCATAGTCCTAAAACATTTACATGATCCCCCCTTCCTCTTCTTTCCTTCCTTCTGTATAGAAAAATTGACATGACCCCAAGAAACTCTGAAATTTGGCACCATTTTTTTCCCCTTCCAATACCAACCTATAACATTCAGACATCAACTGCACTCTCTTTAGCGCAAAATGAGGACACTGACATCATGACCAATGTCAAGCAAGCAAAAAAAAAAAATCCATCTTTCTCCTTGGGAAAGGATATATGACCTGTGATCTCCTTTAAAACCTCTGTTGGCTTAAGAACATCAGGAGTTCAGGAGTAGAATTTAAGTCTTCATAAATCATCAGCGGTCTTAAATCTCATTTTGTCCCATCTGAAGTGTGCTAAACGTAATTGCAGAAACTAAGAAACACACACTGGGACACTAGTAAATCAATCTAAAGAGACCCTTTAAGACATCTTGAACCAATGTCTCTTACGTTTTATATACTGCTGCTCTGTTTGCAACCTCCACCGGGCATAAGGAATTAGACATTTTTAGGGTTATTAAGCATAACATTTTCACAGCAGATCAGCATGAAGTTATTTGGCTGGGGCACAGGTGTTTCTCTAATTATATAACATTTGGAAAATTCACTGCACTCAGTGACCTTCAGATCACACTCCTACTTGTGTGGTTTTGAAGGCTCACGCAAAGTAACAACGTAAGGACACAGGTTGTCTCTGGACTTGATTAAGTGTTTTCTTATGTTGCCCTTTATTATGTTTTCACGGGTTCTGGGAGCAGCTAGCTGTTTCAGTATTCCTGAAACAACACATATTTAAAGAGCTGGTGACTCGAAAGTGGGAAGTTGTGCTAGCTATGAACAAAGACTGTTGCAAAATTCAGGCCTATTTTACGCTGATTAGTTGAACAAATTGCAGAAAAAATGCCGCCTGAATAAATTTATATGCTACATCAACAGCTGAGAGCATAATGATGGAACAGTTCCATCAGTGTTTTGATCTTGAGGTGCTTTAGTACAGCTTTAGCTGCTTTCCAGATCAGTATTGAGCTGACAAGTACCCATTCTCAAAATAAGTAGAAGTTATGTTATGATAGTTATGTTCATGTATCACCAAATCCTGATCAAATGTCTACAGTGAGGTAGGGGAAACCACAGCTCTGGAGTCAGTTCACAGCTCCACTGCTGATGCTCTGTACATCAGTTCACACTGCCATGAAGCTAGGTAAAAATACAGTTATAAAGATTAATTCTGTACAATTTGCAGTCTTAGAAATGTTTTGCAAAGTTGATTAGATGAGTAATGTAGAAGATTTCATACAAACCTCCTAATAAAAACCCTGAACCAGATCTCTTACACATATCTGAAGAAACTGAGCTAAAGCCAAAGAGAAACCCACAAAACCAAAAAAATATCAAATGGAGACCTGGCCAAGAGGCAGGCAATAGAATATCTAGACCCAATGAGATATACCTTAACGAGTTGCTTAGATAGTTTTATGGGTTCGCATACAACAAGGCAAGATTTGGCAGAATTCAAGAAGCCTTTCTACCTTTCCCTAAGGTGGTATTTTTCTCCTTTTGAACTTCAGCATATATAGTCTAGAAGGTTTGCACTTCAGACACTTTAGGCCAGACAAGGCCAGCTAAGGGATGAAATCAGAAACAAAACGTCACCATTAGGGCTGTGTAAACTTGACAGTAATGGTGACCCTCGGGAAGAAATCTCACATTTTAATGAGAACTCACAAGAATGAAAAGGTTCAGGCTACAGATGTCACAAAGTAAATTCTTCCTGCTCAGTTACTAGTTAAAGATCAGCACCAAATAAGAATGAACCTCAAGTCACAACAGCCTGAGATAATCTAGAACTAAAGCTGCCCGCCCGTCCCCCCCCAAGATTGAAATGACTAGCAAAGATGTTCATTAAGAGTCTATTTCAATACCGTTATGCAATAACACCGAAACAAATAGAGCATAACAATGAGAGGAAAGATTCGATGAGCAAAAATGTTACTGAGCCTTCCTGAGGCAGATACAATGTAAAACTGCACTTTAATTGTGAAAGAGGCAGCAGAAACATGCACTATGAACGCTCTCTCTAATGTTTTGCAATAGACAAAACCACGTAATGCCTTTATTAAACAGCATGAAATCTATTTAACGCTTCTTTGGATGCACTAATTAGGTTCTGTATTGTGGGACAGAGTGATACAGTACTGAGGGCAAATTGCTCCACTTAGTTAAGTTCCACGCTACTCCTGCTCACACAAGGCAATATAAGTAAAGTTCGGTACATTCTGCAAGAGACAGTAACGAGCTTTTTACTACTATTTTGGTCTCAATCTTAAAACACATGTACACTTTTTAATATTAGGGACAAAATATTGACTTGCAGGAACTTAACACTCAGGGGAACCTCTCTCTTCAGGTGTGCTGTCTTTAAAGGACAAATGCTGCTTCAGCATGCAATTTAGACCTAATTTTGAAAACTGTGAAGTATGTGCTCAATTTTACATCTCCCTGAACATAATGCATTCCATGAGCACAGATGAGTTGACTCATGCACTTGAGGTTAAAAACTTTCCTTACGTTTTGAAGCTTGCAGCTCCACTGTCTCGTTCATGAAGTTTTGAGATAGCAACAAAAGGAGATCTCCCTTATGAGGAGAGGCTGAGAGAGCTGGGACTCTTTAGTCTGGAGAAGAGAAGGCTGAGGGGCGACCTTATTAATGCATACAATATCTCAAGGGAACCAAGGGAACCAAACTCTTTTCAGTGGTTGCCAGTGAGAGGACAAGGGGTAATGAGCATAAGTTGGAACACAGAAGATTACACTCAAATATGAGGAAAAACTGCTTCCCAGTGAGGGTGACAGAGCCCTGGAACAGG